>OMLP01046380.1:2053-13444 GCA_900302685.1 Spondyliosoma cantharus
CACACACACACACACACACACACACACACACACACACACACACACACACACACAGGAGACAAAGCTCCATTGTTCTTCCGCCTGGTGGGCTCTCTGTGGCCTGAGAGTGTAAACAAGAGTGTACAACATCTACTTGTTCGCTGCTCAGCTGAACGATTCTGCTTTTTGAATGGACCACAACGAGTTTCACTATGACCAAACAAAATGCTGATGAGATTCATTTCATTTTTAATCATCGCCATGGTTTTGTTTATATGTCTGCATAATATCCTTACAAACAGATACAAGCTACATTTGATTTTAATCGAAAGTGAATCTTAGAGTTAGAGTAACGCCAACCTTGCAACTTTCCCCCGTCTGCCTACAGGCAGATGTGTGACGTGGGTGCTGAACCTGCTGTTCATCACAGGCATCATCAACAGAGCAGAGCTGCTGGTGTAGCTTCCCCTGTGCTGTACCTACATACCACCTAACAAAACGGTTCTCCTCTACAGCACTAAAAATACCTTCTACCGCCCTCTGATATCTCACTTTCTCTCTCTAATAATTCATGCCTTTCATGGTGAGTTAATGTACACAGAAGAGGAGGAGAGGGATGTCCAGTAGCTGCTGAGAGAGAGAGGAAAGATGCCAACTGTCTCAGGTTTTTAGTGCTGACTGACTGGATTCTGTGCGAAGCACAGCAAAATCATTCAGCAACACAGTTGCACAAGCTAAACGAGGGCAAGTGCAACAGTAAATGTCTGTGGCTGCTTTGTATGTATGCATTTCTTAGTTCTCTGGGAAATAATGACATCAGCAGAGTGCTGACCGGTCTGCAACCAGGGGGACGGAGCACAAACGGACAGCATGCATTTGTTCTGTGAGACAAAAACGGTGTTGGCAGCAGTTTTTAACCCACACCAGTCGACTTGCTGCAGTGACCGCTTTCTCCTTGAGAGAAAGTCAGACACACCCACCAGCTAACATACGCTGAATCTATTTGCAATAAGTGTTAAATAAAAGATAAAGGGCTTTGATTTCAGTACACGTGGGTGTAAGTGGACGCACGTGTGCTTATTTACATACCAGCTCTCTGTATCGAGTCTGTCAGGATCCTGTCAGCAGTGTCGTACTTGGTGTGGTAGATGAAACCGTTTTCAATGAAAGCCAGATCAATGCCTGTTTAAAAAAAAAAAAAAAAAAAAATCACTTAAACAGAATACAGTAAAAAATTTATAAAAAGGAGATATCCATTAGCCACCACCTCGACACAGAAGGACGCCATACTCTCAAAGTATTTCTATGCTGTAGTCTGAGGATTGTTCAGCATTACCTGGGATGTTACCAAAGTCCCTGTAGATGCGGAAGTCAGTGTCAGAGGGGATGATGCCACTCTGAAAGACCTCCTGGCCGACCACAGAGGCGAAGGGGTGTTTGGCTGCGTGAACGTAGGCCTGGACCAGCCACGGGTTTTCTGGACCTTTTGTGGAACAAGAAGAAGAACAAGATCTAAGGATAGTTTATAAATCTTTGGAACAAAGAATAATCATTCTATAGAGAAAGTCTATGACCATGGTTTTATAACCCTGTCTCTTGCCAGATGTTAGGGGTTGGGGGCTGACTCTGAGATGCATCAAGGTTCTCTCTTGAAGATTATGTCTTGATGCAGAACAACCAGAAATCTGACATTTAAAACCTCATCCTCGACATTTTAAATGCCTGTTACAATTTTGTAAGACTGGGCTGTGTGTTCTTTATGCCTGAAGCAATTGGACGGTGAAAGGTCTCAGACGTAGAACATGTGCGTCATGTTTACTTTCTGAGCTAGGCTACTTTGTTATCCTTGTTCCAAGCCTGTTTCTTGAAAGGTTAGTCCAGTCAAACTAGGTGTGTCCACCCCTGGTAATCATATACACAGCCACTAGAGGTATCTCAATCAAAAAAAAACAAAAGACATAAGTAATTTGGGATTATCGGAGTTGTTGTCTTCAAAAGTGTTCATGGACAATGTTATGTATTAAAGGTATTTCACGTTAAGTTCACGCTTCTTCTCTCTAAAATTACAAGTTACTCAACATTGTCGCAAAAATGCTACATATCAAATCTTTAGGACCATAGCAACATTAGATCAACAGACGTCTACACGTAGTTTTGGTGAAGATGGCTGAGAAAATGGAAGCAAATGCATCCATTCATTTCAATTATGGATCAAATACACTACGTTTCAAAAGTAGTGTAGACGATTTAAATCATGTACACAAATCAAAAGCCCTATGAATGAGGGATGTGATGTAGACAGTTAAGCTTGTTTAATGTACAGCACATGGCAGTTGCACAGAGTAAGTACATCAGATAATGTCTTACATATAAATGCATTGTTACAGGCACCTCAGGAACCATAATCAGGTTAGAAATCCATATAGATGAACAGTGGCAGTCTGCCACAAGGTAAATGGTTGCCAACAAGAATACAGCAGTGCTTTCATTTGCAAGCTTTCCGGACGACAAGAGACTGAAGTGTTGATGAAGGGCCGCTCACAGAAATGTGTGCTAAATAAAACGCAGAGAAAACAAGCAACCGGGCCAATTTGTCGGAAACAAACTGTACAGTACCTGTCTGGAAAACAACCTCCTTGCCCCCAACACCTGCAGCCTCCAAGTTAACGAAGGCTCGCACCTGCTTGGCCCAAGGATGCTGAGTAATGAAACCGTGACTGGCCTGAAGGAGGAAAAAAAAAAAAGAGACAAAAGAGTTGGTGAAAGAGAAAGTAAGACAAACAAAAGGAGAGGAGACCTTTTATATCAAATGACAATCCAAAGTGATGAAGACTAGTTCTAGTGCTGCTGGTTCTGACGTCCAAACTGTAAAAATGTGTGTTGGTGTCACTTCATTTTACCTGCAGGATATTTTCCTCCGCCCCATTAAAGAGGAAGATAACTCCATGATGAAAAGGAGTCGACTGGTTGGCCAGAGAATGGAGGACTTCCAACATCACTGCACAGCTCACTGCATCGTCACTGGCACCTAAGACAAGGAAACCAGTGTATGTGTGTGTCAGGCAACAGAAGCTTGGCCTGGCATTTATACACAAGGCTCATGCAATTGTTCACCCAGATCACATCAGTTTTACTGACACGGTGGCTCAGTTTGACGTGAGGAAGCACGTAGATTATTTAAACGCTGAGGAACATCAGAATGACACAAATTCACAAACACATAAGAACAGAAGAGGGTTGGCTCTGTCTGCAGAGTGCAAGCACGAGAAAAATGCAGCAAGCTGGTAAAAATCCAGCTCCCACTGCTTGTCTCCACTACTGTCGAGAGCACAAAGGAATAGGGTTAACAGCGAGAAGAAAAGAAAAGACCATGTGAACAGAGCATGTGACGCGGACAGATTAGAAATGTTAGCAGTGAGGAACACAATTTACTGAGAATAAATGCGAAGAAATGGGGGGAAAAACTGTCGAAAGATCAGAGAGACAAAAAGTGAGACATCATGTGCTTCGGATTTCTGGATTTAATGTGCTCATGAGGACGGGGTGAGAGCCCGTTCACTGTTCGTCTGGGTCCCATTCCTGCTGCTGTCGCTGCCACTTGTGTCACCTACATTTTAATCCCTGTGCCCAAAAGGCTCTGTGTGAGCTTGGAAAGATGGCAAGTGCAAAGCAAAGCCTGACCAGTTCACCTGTGCAGATAACAGCTTCCAAGTGGGAAAATGTAACCTCATCTAAAGTAAGTTTGCTGTCCTGGCTGCTTGCACGAACGCAGAATAAAGCAGACACGAACATGTGCACTATCTCTTTATCCTTCCCTTTTTTTGCATTATTATTTTTTGCAGGAACAAGAAGTGTTTAGAATTCCACCATATCAAAGGCTTGGCAGGCAGCCGTGGCCATGAAAAAAATGCATGTGTATCTTCCTGCTCCACACCTCTTGGATCAATTTCCTTTCGCCAGTGAAGCTGTGTGTGCACATGTGTGTGTGTGTGTGTGTGTGTGTGTACGTGTGAAGTGGGAAAACATGTCTCTCCAACAGGCCGAAGGGTGTGGAGTGAAAAACAGTGAAAATTCCTGAGTTAAAACAAGACAAAGACTGGCTACACTGCACTGCCAACGATCAATGAACACTGTTAATACTGTACGGTAGATATGATCCCCTGATTGCTCTGAGCAAGCTTCCTGTTAGGAGCACAATATGGCTGTTTATCCGATTTACAGGAAGTACAGTGGATCCTAATTGTCTGGTATGGCTTGCTCTGGCTGACTAACTAACACTGTGAGGACCACATGACCACTGCACTCAACGCTGACACAAATGAGGCTATTATCAATATAAAACACCTCGGGACTTGTATGCTGGACACCTGTGGCTTGAGGAAACGAGCTGCAGGATTTGTCCACAGCCACGCTAGCAGCTCTGTGAGGTTGTACCGCACCAGCTAAATGATCCCAAAGAACAGCTGAGGATTCTGGGACAGTCATTTGTTTGTCTGTATTTAGACAAACTGGAAATACTGACCCAACGATTAGGGCCGCAACTAAAGATTATGTTCATTATCAATTCATCTAACAAAAATGGGCTCATCACAATCTCTCTCTTTGAATTGCTTCTTTTGTCCAACCAACAGTCCAAAATCCACCAAATGTTTGACATTTTTGCTTGAAAAATGACAGAAACAATCAATTAATTATCCAAATAATATCCAATTCATTTTCTTTTGATTAATTAATCATCTTATCGCTGCAGCTCAATGGATGATGCCACTAGATTAAAAGCGTGGGGATCAAAGTTTTACAATTCATCATCACGGGACAGTGAATGTCTGGACCAAATCTAACGTCAAACGACTGACTGGTTGTTACAATATTTCACACATGTGAACCACAAATGTGAATCTCGTAGTGGTGCTACAAGAAATATCAGGGGATTACCGAATTCAGTAGGGTTCATCCTCTGGGGAACATGACTGTCTTCAGAAAAATTCATGGTAATCCTTTAGATTGTAAACACTGTTACCCTTAAAGCTATGCTGCTAGCATGGTTGAAAATGAAAAATACAAACAAAGGAGTGCTGTCAGACCCCACAGTTCCATTGTTCCATGACAGGAAACAATTATTAAACCCAAAATGAAACCCCACAGATTCACCATTCAGTTGGAAAAGCTTGTACATGAGCATGTTGCACCGGATTTGTGTCCTTTTTTTCCTAGTTTGTTTCTAGTAATTCCAGTTTGCCAAACACTAATGCGCAAATGTTTTCTGCATGTACCTACATGAAAACTGCGTGCTACACCTGCTTATCTTAAGCTCAGTAATGCCTTCAGTAAGAACTCGCATTTACCATTTTACATGAAAATTGTCGCCTATACGCAGGTTTTTCAAACACAGGTAAGTCCGCTAAAGATAGGTAACTGTCTCCATTCCTGTTGCCAGCAGACGTTTGCTTTTGTTTTTTTTCTGGTGAAAATAGAGAGCAGCTAGGCTAGTGACAATATTATGGTGGTAAGTCTTTACCAACTGAACAAGTTAGAACGCTGCTAAATTCTTAACTACCAATGACTGCTGCAGAGTCATTTGACCTGGGAATGAAAGCTGATTGTACTCTTTCCCACTGAAGACAAAAGCCAGATGTTAGTGGTTATTATTGGACTTTTCATCCAACGTGAATGGGGTACAACAGTAGGCAGAGGTCTTCAAGTACCTGGACTGTTGGCCACTGAGTCAAAGTGGCAGTTGGCGAGCATGAGATGGTGCGCCCCGCTCTTAGGTTCCAGCCTGACAGCGATGTTGGTGACACGGTCATAGAAGCTGGTGAAGCCGCCAAGAAAGTCAATAGAGAACGTGCCGGTGGGACGCTGCACGTCCACTGTGAGCTGATGGGGGCCCGCTGCCGTTTCAACCCGGATTTTCTCAATCTGCTCCAACAGGTAGCCCACTGTCAGGACTTCATTCTCAGGGCTGCCCACCGGCCGAGGGCCGACGCTGGTGATCTGCTCCAAGTGTCGTCTACACGGTGAGGTGAGGGGAAGGGTGGAGAGAGACAAAGAGAAATGTGAGGAGGAGCAGTAAACCAGGCTTTCTTTTTATTCCTTTGTAGCACATGATATTTATTTCCTACAGTTCACACACTCAGCTCTTGCATGCGTATTTGTGAGAGAAACTTCGCCTCTATATTACAGATACACTTTGCAGGAGAGTGGGCGCTTGAGTGCAACAATTGTTTCTGTTTGCTATAACTTAGCTGAAGTGAAACCAGGTTCAGATATGTCTCTGCAGGCTGTGTTGTTTCTGGATTCATCTTGAATGTGAGACTGTTTCAACAGCATCTCATTTCAGTCACTTGAAGCTGGTTCATACCAAAATTAAGTTAAGCTAAAAATGACATACCTCTTATGTTCATCTATGTCACACACTTGACATCTTTAAGAACAACAACAAAAAAAATTATCCTTATTGTTCCTTATTATAAATGAATATCACAATAAACGAATGACATCCCTGTTTCACACAATGAACTGGGTGTGGAAGATCTTTCCAAAGTGACAAAAGACAGCACTAGAAGTAAAATCCAATAATTTTTCATTCACTTCAAATGAATTGATTTTAACAAACAAACCGGGTGTAACCCATCTTTGTTATGTCAGCCGAGTCCTGAGCTCGGACCACTGTGCTGACTCAGTCAGGTTACTGTATGGCATGCTTCTGAATTACTTTGACCTGATCTTCCTTGTCACTGCACAGACTCCCTTAGGAGATGGAAACAGGAAATTAAGCCAAGCAACCCATACTGCGTAAGAACAGAAAAACAGATGTGTTTCCTCATATTTTCTTTTGAGAAGCTGCTGCCGGTGTTTGCTGCAGCTGCCTCAATCCCCACACCAGCAGAAGTGCTGCTGTGGTAGCTGATGCTCACGGCCACCATAAAACATCATCTAACCATGGTGTGTGATGGCCATGCGTTGTCCTCCAGCTGTTACAAGCATGGGTCAACTACAACAGATGTTTGCTTCTCCTCGGTTTTATAGTGGTGACAAAGATGTCCAAACTGCAGCTCTCATTAATTTTAAAGCTGCCTCTCAGGTGCCGCTTTCTGCTCGGGCTCATAATTCAAATCTGGATTGGCAGGGCATGGACTGGTGAAAGCCACGATTGTGAACAAAGAAGCTCAGAGCCCTAATCAGTTGAAATGCTGCACGCCTGACTCATTTATAGAGCAGCCAGCCAGATGACGGCAAATCCCACCGTCCAGCACTTTCAAGGGCTCAACATCAGCCCTCATCGCAGACCTCAGGTTCAGAGGCATAATCCCTGTCGCTCCTTTTCACAGGGACTGAAAATCTGATAAAGGCTTATGCACTGTGACACTTAGGAGCCTGTTTTAATCTGGATATGAACAGGATGTATCATATTTATATAGTCACATAGACAGGCTGCATGTTATTATTAATTAATATGTCTGATTTTTGGATCATATCATGTTCTATAAAATGTCAGAGATACAGGCAACATGTGGCAAAAAGTATGCCTGGAAAATGTTTGTCAGAAAAACCAAAAGGTTTTCAAGTGACAATTATTTGAAACAGAAAACAAGTTTATGAGGCTTTAAAATTAACTTTACCACAATAGATCAATTTAAAAAGTGTGGGTGTTACAGCTCAAATGAGTTATGATCAATCATCAGAGTCAGGCAGCAACCTGTGACGATTCTTTATTGATCGATATGGGAATTCTTTTATTTCTTACATAACTTGAGCGCCAGAAAAATACTGAGGAACACAAGGTGATGTCTTCAAATTCTTATTTTCTCCCACTTAAAGGTCCCACATCCCAGTGGTATTAATATGGTGACACAAATAAACCCTATTTTCTCACAATTATTGGGAATTTGTTTGCTTGATATTAACTTTAAAATTGACTTAACGTAGAGGCAACATCAGTATGTCACCTGTTTAACGCCGTTTTTCTCTTACTTCCTGTCCTGTCGCTTTGTGTTTCGATCTTTTAGAGCTGCAACTGGCGACTACCTTCATTGTCGATTACTTTTCGCGATTAATCGACGTCAGGGAAAAATGTCAACGTCTTCTGTTCCCTGTTTCCTAAAGTCCAAGGTGACGTCTTCAAAATGTCCTGTTTTCGTCAACAACCCAAAAATAATCTGTTTGCTGTCACAGAGGAGGAAAGACACTGGAAGCTGGAATCCAAGACTTTGACTTCATTGATACACTTTTTGTTAAAGTAATCGATTAACCGGTCTACAGTGTTTTGTGCTGCATTTCCTGTTTGACATTTTGAATAACTGTCAATAAACCTGACCTGTGCCACCTGCCATCTACCTTCAGAGCTTTCTACAGTTGTAGTTCCTTGTTCTTGTGTCTCAACAGGAGGTGTGGACTTTAAGAGGGCTACAGTTCCATAAAAATCACCCCTGGAGGTTGGCGTACCTCTTGTCATCTGAGCCGATCTGCTGTAACCGTTACACACCGTTAAAACACCTGTCTACCTTGGAGGTGGAGGTGAAGGGGAGGAGACACCCGGTAGTGGTTTCTAGGCGGGTCTGTTGCCAAACTAGAGGAAAGGTTAGCCAAGGCTCTGCTGCTTCGGGACAGTTAGCTAACATTTAGAGACAGAAAGCGGGGGGAGGAAATGTGTCGAGCGAGGGACAAAAACACTCACCTGGCTCTCACTGCGTTGAAGTCGCCGGTCGGCTTCCCAATGACGAGCTGCTGTAGCGAGAAATGAACGAGTCCCCACAGCACCAAAATAAACACAGACACCAGGGAAGCTGCCAGCCCTTCCCGCAGCAAGTACAGACTCACTTCGGGCTTCCTCTTCGGGTCATCGCTGTAGCCGTTATTCCCGCACCGGTCCCGGGAACCGTCGTTCTCTTGCGCTACATAATTCTGTGTCCCGAAGGCTTTTATTCTCCTGACAGTGGTGTCGCTCTCCATTTTTTGAGCCAGCAGTACATCAGCTGCAAGCGTCGCTCTCAGGCGTCGCTTTTTTTTTTCTCTCTCTCTCTCGCTCTGCTCGGCTTACGGATCGCGCTGAGGGACAAACTTGAATGAGCGGGCGGGCGGCGGAGGCACTTGAGAAATGGCAAGCAGGGGCGGAATCATAAGTATCCTCGTAAAGACACAAGACGAAATGAGCAGCAGAGTAGTTTGTAGTCATCCGCAGGATGTGTTGACACTATTTAGGGAAGTATCTGATTTGACGCGAAATCTGTAAATCCTCATTTAACTTTAGTAAGACAGCAAAAAAAAAAAAAAAATGCAATCCGGAAAATGTCGAACTATTCCTTTAACATGAACTGAATGAACTCCCTGTTTAAACTAAGCAGGCCTAATCGGATCCAACTGAATGAAAGCGATAGTTGTTACATTTGCATTTGATTTACATCCAGTGGTCAGATTGTCTACTAAACAAAAAGTAGCAGTAGCATGATGAAAAATGTAAATTGCATTTTAACACCCTTCATTCACAAACAAGTAATTTAAGCATTTGCAGAAAAATGTAGAAAAAATATATAAAATAAAATATGAATGTTTACAATAGAGAGGCATGTAGAAAAAAAATGATGGTACCTTTCAACAGGAAGAATCTTTCATGCAGACTGAGTGCCCAACTTGAGAGTGTGTATTGCCCTATATCATGGGATTAATACTACCGATTTACCATAGGCTATTAAAAGGATTATTATGTCATTAATGTTGAAGCTGGTCAGGCTGGAGCCAATCTTAACTAATTTAAAGGTGCAATATGTAAGAGTTTGGTACACATGAAAAGGTACACATGAAATTGAAAAATAATTACATATACATATTCATTGATTCTGACATTTGAAAAGATGGAAGACGAATTATTATTCTAATAAGTCTTTTACATGCATCTTTTCCAAAGTCTGCTTACATGTGGGGTTGTATTTACATTCAATAATTCCCTTATTTATCCACGTTATTTGTTACATAATTGGCACAGAGTGTCATTACTGCCAGTTGAACTGAGAGTATGATGTGATTTGACACTGGGGGGGTTTATGCTGCTGCTTTGTCGCCATCATGTGGACGAGATGGGAATTATAGGCGAAACACCCGAGGCCATTGAACAATGAATACTTTCTTATCATCATCCTTTTTTAAAGTCTTAATCAGTTTTTTTTTGTTTCTTTTTTTTTTGTTTGAATCAGTATTACACACAGCTAGTTTCCAAAGTTTCGCATTTAATATATGACTCAAATAAAAGTAAAGAAGTACTTAAACACAATAGAGTATCAATAGTAAATGTCATTATTTTTGTTGACTGATTCAGAATCAGTGTGGGGTCATCTTTATGATTTTTATTGATACAATGACACTGACGCAGTGCTTTAATCTTGAAGTGGGTCGAATGGATAAGTTGTATTTCTTCATATCCTGATGGCTAGTTTATTCATTAACCTTAAAATTAGTCTGCAAGGTCACTTTTAACTACAGCTGTCAGATACATGTAGTGGAGGAATAAACACAGTCATTTCCTTTGAAGTGTGATGAAGTGTATGAGGCATTAGTACAAGTACGCCACCTGAAAATTGTGCTTCATGTACTGACTTTCCTCCACTGCATGTACACACAATCCCTAATTAACCAATTAGCTTAACTACCTTGTTATGTTTGTTTTTTGTTGTTTATTTTAGGGTGAAGTGTCAAAGTGAAATTGAACCTGAAAACCATAGCTGTTAAATAACCATATGGTGATTACACGTCTTTGTTTTTCTCCGTCCTTGGTACTTTTCCATTGGACGGTCTCATGTAAATACAAGGCAGCTACGCTAACGGCAGCTAGCACAACGTACGTATTTGTTTTTCTCGGCTTCATCGACTTGCTAAGTGGAATCGGTTTTGGAAGGACAGCTTTGACATTAAAATGTATTTAATATACACATAATTGACATATTTAAGGGACCACACTTGAGATATTATCTGGTGTTTTAATTGACATATTGACTGTGGTCCCGGGTCAAAGCCAGTCGGTTCCCCGAGGGGAAGTTACAGTTGTGTTCTTTAGCGTCTTTAGCATTTCTGGTTAGCATTAGCTTGTTAGCATGAGTGTGAAGCTACATCAGTGTAGGCGTAGCTAACGTATTCCTCTTACAAAATAAAAGTCACAGGTTTATTGAAATATATGAGATGTTGAGGGACCATAAGATTTTGAACATTGCCCTGTGGTAAGCAGTGCAATCCTTTTCTTGGAAGCAAGAACACGCAATGTATGGAGGTTATTTGTTTTATATTATTTAATTATTTTTAGTCCATCTCCTGGATTTATTAATAGGACAGTTTGAGATGACAGGAATTGGGACGAGGGAGAGGGGGGCGCTCCTGTGAAGACAGAGCTTCTCTACAGGGCCCTACCAACTGAGCACACTGGGA
>OMLP01046380.1:13464-72544 GCA_900302685.1 Spondyliosoma cantharus
CCCCAGGTTAATCTTTTGATCCTTCAACATCACCTAGGTGTCTTTATAGTAATTTCAAGCCACTGTTGAAGACCATGAAGGAGCATTTAAAGCTTGGAAGAAGTTAGGAGTTGAGATTTTTCTTTTTTTGCCAAAACACTGTAAGCTGTTTCCAAATCGGCAATTAAGCACAGATAACTACACACAAAATGTGTTTTTCTGGGATCTATGAGCTAAAATAGGATTGATGGTGGAAACGAATATGTAATTGGTCATTTACAGTCCGACATGTTTTTGACAATATTCCTAATTTAATCATTCCCATATCTGTTGTATTGGAAACATAAGAACTTAACCCCGTGTGACCCCCGTGTGAAAACATTTTCCATTCATTTGACCTTTAATTTGAAATTTAAGAAAAACCTGTAGCGGAAGTAGCTGATTTTCACTGCGCTGACTTGACCCCTGTCTTCTTTAGCTGCTCCGACTCTCTCATCGTCCACTACCCAGCTGAGCATAGCAGAGAGCAGTCAGCCCGTCGTGTCTCTACCCGAGGCCGGATGGTAAAATCCAACCTCCAGCGGATCCTAAACAGTCATTGCTTTGCTCGCGAGAAAGAAGGAAAACCACAGTCTTTTACTACCATGGCGGACTTGAGTAGTGGTATTTGTGACATGATTGGGAAGTAAGTAAACGATGAAAAAATAATTCACCTAGCTAGCTAACCGGGCTGTGGGGGAGGGGTGGCTAAGCTACAGTAACCTCGCTAGCAGGCACAGAAAGCGGAAGTAAAACGCATTCAACTTTAAATGTACACTTGTCATGTAATACCGAAACAGCAGCCTTACGTCTTGTGACATAAATGGTTATGGTTTTATTTGTTAAAGTTTTCATGTGAAAATTAAGTCTACGTAATCGATATTCATAGGCTGGTCGATAGAGACAATTTGAGCAGCATTAGCTAGCTAATGTTAGCTGGGAACATCGTCGAACTTATGGTACGTCACTGTAGATGACTGCGCCAGCTAGCTACCTAGTTAGCATAAACATTCAAACGATAGATATTGTGTTCAGGAGAATGCTGATTATTTACATTAGCTGTTTAGCTGACAGGAGAGGGTAAGCTGTCAACAGATACGACATTTAAACTGGAACGTGTCAGATCTTCTCACGTTTGACTATGTTAAGATCAAACCGACTTTGATGTGTAGGGGAAGTACTGATGGCTTAACGTTACAGTGGACAGCTAGAAATGAATGTAGCGTCAAATATGTAACGACGTTGACATCGAGTGCCTGTTAAACAATGTACGTATTCACCTCTAAATAGACAGTCCATAAAGAGACAATTTAGTCTCGACCCATTGTAATCACTTAATCTTAACTTAAACCATTTTGTGACTTCAATTAAGGCAGATCATAAATGACTCTAGGTTACATTCCTGCCAGTAAAGTGATCAGGTGATCGCACGATTGTGGCCACGCTGTTCTCGTGAGCTGACCACGGTTGATCATTACGCAACTGACAGTTTGCTGCAGTAGCCTCGAGACAGCAGGAAGTGAGTGTACACGGTGATGCGGTGGCACACACATGAGAAATCGTTATCAAGGATGAACACAGTATTGTCATGAATGTGGTACTTCTAGTGAAAACGCTTTACTGGCTAGTGGCCCAGCGCCAAACAGCCTTTGCACATCGAAGTGGATGGACTTACTTTATTACTTTTAAACGTTAATCAGACCATGTTTTATGGATCGAGAGTCATAAAAAAATGGATTTGAAATCCTGCTATTGCAAGAACATGACCTGACCCTGACAGCTGCCGAAGTACAGTGATGTGTTATTATACACGAGTTAGGGCAAAGGTGGTGAGGCCATTATTTGAATTGTCTAACGACAAAAAAAGTAATTTGCAACAAAATTATAAATATTTTTTGGTTGTTTAATAATAATCACTCGTTTTCTCAAACAAGAGGATTTAATGCCTTTCCTTTGTTAGATATGCTGGTAGTAGGCTATTTATTTTACGAGCTAAAGTACTTTTTTTCATAGTATGAATTAAAAACAAAAGCATTACCTGCCAGAAATGATTGTCATTGACATTTTCACTATTTCCAGACACATAATTGTATGATTACACGATGAAAGTATTAGTTAGCTACTGTCCTAATTTTGATTATCAGTGAATTTAGTCTCTTTTTTTTTAGTTTGTTTTTAAAGAAAACATCCCTGAAAATTTTGTAGTTCAAGCTTAGTAGTGCAAATTAGCTGCCCAATTTTTTTTTTATGTATTTTTAAAAAAAATTGGAACAAAATATGACACTCCCTTGAATTTAGGTAAAATGAATTATTTTTCACGGTGTTATAGCTATTACTTTTACCAGTGCTGTAACAATTAATACTTTAGTTGCCAACTATTAAATTATTCTCCAACCATTTTAAATTAGTTTAAGTGTTTTACTAGCTTCTTCAATGTGAATATCATTGATATCTTTACTCCACAAAACAAGACATTTTAAGGTGTCATCCTGGGCTTTGAGAAACTGATCGACATTTTTCAACATTTAATAGATTTTATAGGACCATCAACTTATTGATTAATTAAGAAAATGATTGACAGATACATCGACAATGAAAACAATCTTCAGTTGCAACCCTCTATTTTTATATAACTAACCTGCTAAATGTAATAACCAAAATAAACCACTTCAGCCTGAATGCTAACCCTCCTGAGGTCGGCTCATTTATTGTTTTATTTTGAATGAAATCAGCCCATTGCACAGCTGCTTTATTCAGTACCTTATTTATAAATGTGTACTAGGTCACAACATGCAGTGTGTTACCTGGCAGCTTGGTAAGCTCTTCAATGTGGGCTCTGAGTGTAACTAGCATGGGCTGTTTCAACTAACCACCATGATTAGAAGTAAAAAAAAATGGGTTTGTGCTTTTAGCAGCAAATATCTTTGGTTGGTCGGTTGCCTCCCACCGCATCCTGCTGTGTTGGTGCACCGCTCTTAAAAAAAGTTATGTTAACAGCTCTGTAAGACACAGTGCTATTGTTTTATGCAACGCAGACTGAAGGTGACTTGAAATAACACCAAGACCTGCTTGTGTAACACATGTTGTGGATTTAGCACTTGAGTGCAGGTATTTGCTTAAGTTTACAACTTACTTTATCAGTATTTGGATACGGTTAAATTTTATTGCTACAAAACTCAGGAGAACACACATTGAAAAGCACAGTTAATTTTACACTACATTGATAAAAGCGCCTCTGTCTGAATGGCCACAAGAAGTGTATTCAACCCGATAAGAAGAAAATCAAGGCCATAATGTGGGAGTGCATCCTACCCAGACAAATAATTTAAAAATGTGTTCAGTGCTGCAGGACAAAGAGCTTGGAATTTTTGCTGAGTTAGAGACGAGATGGATGTGTAGCATAGATGGCAGACTCAGTTGACACAGTAAGCTGCATGTAAATATTTGAAATGTATGGGGCCATAAACAAAAAAAAAAGAAAAAGGTAGCATGACTTCAGTCCAGAAAACAGTTTTATAATGTTAATGTTTTTTGCACTTTTCAACCTTTTTGCTTGCGAGCACTGTGGGATGCAAAAATCCTCAATTTAATTGTAGGAATAAAGGCCTGTAGTTACTTTGAAGTTGTTGGTGAGATTAAATCGCTGCACGGTTGGCCAACGCCCACATTTGTCTGTGTTGAGTCCCATGACATGGCAATGAGGTTGTAGTTGCACAAAAGATGCTTCAAAAACCATAACCTCACCATAAAACCCCTCTCTTTCTTCCCCTCCAGTCTGTCCCTGCACTGTAGTAGTACCCGCAGTCCGGGGCCTCTGTGGTGCTCCTGATGCCCCTCTCCCACCCCTGAAGATCCCAGGTGGGCGAGGGAATGGCACACGGGATCACACTCCTTCAGCTCGGCCACTCTACTCGGTAAGTCTTGAAACACGCCCACACAGTCGCACACTTACAGCTAGAATATAGTCATGAGGTAAGTGTTTATTGCCAGAGAAAGAAGTGTCAAGAATGCGAGCTCCTTCTCAGTGAAGCCATTTCCTGTCACATGATGCAGTATAAGTTTGTTTACGCAGCAGAGGAAAACGCACCAGGTTTTTAATCCATTCAGTCATCCATGCTCAGCAGTGACAAATCGGAACCTTTTCCCTGAGTTCAGTTTATTTAGAGGCTCAGTTTTCTCTGTTTGAGCAGATTTGCAGGCGGGATAACGAGGCCCATGTGTGTGCCAGTTAACTTGTAATTGCTTAAACAGCACCCACTGCTGTATTCAGATGTGTTCCTTACTAGCATTTGTGATTCCAGGACCGAAAGCTGACTGTAACGGAGGAGCCAGCAGGGAACGGTCGCCCTAGGATACTCCACTTCCAAAGTCGTCCCACCATTTCCAAGACAATACAGTGGGATGCTGTACTGAGCAGCAGCGCACTCTACGTGGAGATACCTCTTGACCCTCTTCCCGAAGGCAGCAAGGAAAGGTGAGGCCAAGTGGAATATAGTCATTACAATTGCACACTTGAGCCATGTCACAGGAGCGTAAAGAGGCACTTAAAGTTGGAATGAGACAAATTATATTACATGAAAGTTGACAAATGTTTGTTTAAGATGAGGTGATTGGACTCTTATTAATCTCATCCTCAACCATCTTCTCATTGAGACTCCTGTCCTCTGCTTTTATTTTTTTTTCTTACTGCAAATAATAAACATTACTACAGGAAGTTGTTACGCCACAGTCTCCATTTTGTTTACATCTGCTTCCCCACTTCCGATAATCTCAGTAATGTTCAGTATTGTTTGATGCTCCATCATTTTCCAATCTTGTAGTGTGTGCATGTTTGAGATTAGACAGAAGAACATTGTGTGGTGCAACCTGATTTTTAAAACTCCTGAAGTCTGAGCCTGTCTTTACTTTGAAACATGAGAGGGGACAATATTTTTAAGCAGAGCCATTAAAATAATCAGAAAGCTCACCTCGTTTTATGGGATATACACGAGACTCGGCCAGTCTGATTGTTAAAAATGCAGTTTTTCTAGTTTCTAACCCAAGCTGCCATCTTTTCTCCACCCAGTTTTGCGTCTCTTCTGGAGTATGCCGAAGAACATCTGAAAGTCGTTAGCGTGTTTGTCTGCTTCTACAAGAACAGAGATGATCGTGGTATGTGCTAACAACCCTGTTTTCCCAGCACACCTTTTTCATTCCAAACAATTTCAATTACTTAATTGCTTTGCCTTCTGTGTTCTGACTCCTACTGCATCGTAACATCTGTTGGCCCTACCTTGTTGTTCTTGCAGCTAAACTGGTGCGTACATTCAGTTTCCTGGGCTTTGAGATTGTGAAACCGGGCCATGCCCTCGTCCCGCCGCGACCCGACGTTTTCTTCATGGCCTACAATTTTGACAGGGACTCCTCGGACGAGGAGTAGCCCCCCGGACAGCCCCTCCGCCCTCTGCTTACTTCCCATTGTACGTTTGTCCATCCCGTCCCAGCTGACTCATACACACCACCGTCTGTGTTAAACCCTCAGCGGTAGCTCTCTGTATGCAAGTATTCATTTCCTCATGTGCTTTGTGTTCAAGGGAATATGTAAGATGTGCATCTTTCCATCATTTATCTTCGTGTGTTTTATTAAACTGTTTTCATTTAAGTTTTAATTGGTGTCGTCACCTTAAAAGGAGGGAACCTTTTTGTTTTTTTGGACTTTAAATCATATTACAGTTGTTGAAGCTATAAGTTAAATTCTGGTATAATTTCCATTTCTTGTCAAGTCTTTGTTTTTATCGATTTTTCCTTTGATGATACATTAAGGTGGAGGATTCTTCATTTCTTGAATGTACAAAAAAAGGTCATCAGGTTTACACTCGGGTACTCCAGCTTTTGTTTTGATTGGCTAAATAATAACTTTAAATTTGTCCCATAGTTCTCTATGACAAATACATTTCAGCGGGACCAGTTATTTGTAGCATTAATATTTTCTCAAGAGTATTAGCATTTTTAAAAGCAACTTTTGAGTGACAGCCCCAATAATTGGTACTTCGTAGCTGGATAGTGACTCCATTTATACTCGAGCCAGAGTGAAAAGATGAATGCACGTCTGATTTGGGTGGTTCAAGTAAAAGATCCTATAGTGAGTGAATTGGTACAAAGTGAAAGGAAAGTGAATAATCCAAAGTGCTTTTTTGCTTCTTTATGCCATGTATATCTGACAATATTGTAGTATTTTTTTGTTTTGAAGGTTAAAAAAATGCTGTGATATGATTGGATTTGTTTTTCTGGATTAGCATTCCTTTTAACTTTTTTTTTCATGATAGTATTGAGTTTGTTGTTCACCTGCATAGTGGTACCTGTTGTGCTTCTGTGATAATAAAACAAACAAAAACAACCCTTTTGTTTACTGTACCTTTTCTCCAACACATTTCAACTAAACTCCAAAGAAAATCTGATAAGGAGCTCAATTAACTTTAAAACTGAATATCCAGATGGTGAATTTATTCAGTATTGGTGTGTAAAGCCTCGGGCGGATCATTTTTCTGCCTGATATAACAGCTGGAGGTTCACTAATATGAATGGTGGATTTAAAAGGGCATACATTTAATATTAAATCTCATACATAATCAGGGATTGTTTTAATTAACCATTTTTATTTATAGGCATCTTTATTATGTATCACTATATGCTACAATGCACGTTTAATGGCCCCATGTGACTAGTATCCAAAATGTAATTGTGTAAAATCAGGTCAGTTATAAAAGAGCAGCAGGGCAGACATCCAGAGCATGTCCTGTGTCTTCATGCCACCAGGAGGCTCCACAGGATGCTTAACTACAAATGACCGTTCAACATCTGATGTTAAGGTTACATCTGCAGGGTGCAGAACTTTTAGATGTGTAGTAACACACATGTCATAGCCTCAGGACCCTGTTAGGTATGAGGTATCTCACCGGTCCTCCAATTGCCTGCACATAATGATAATGCGTTGTGCTGGAGTGCAGTTATCTGGAGCAGTTTATTAACATGATGTTAAATTTGAAGTAGACCTTTTTATACATATATACTTTTATGTATATTTTAAAATGAATTGAATTTAAAGAACACTGATCCAAATAACCCGAGATATGCTGAATGTCAAATCCAGTAATCTGCCAGCCCTTAGTGTATAGTATATATAGTCATAGGGGTTATATGTATAATTTACTTGATTACTTTTGATACTAATACACATTTAATATCAGATACTTTGACTTTTACTCAAGTACTATTTTAATACTGTACTCAAGTACAACTTGTAGTTTTTAGGTGAGGTGGTTAGGTACTTTTTACATCACTGTGTAGAGGTCTCATCAGGAAGTATAAGTCACCAGAATGACGGCTGTGTGGCTGCTCAGATGCAACACCTGGTTCATTGATTCTGTTCATAGCTCTTTTTTCTTTTTCCCCGCTGCAGACATTCTGATGTGCCACTACAGGGAGAGCACAGGTGCTACTAATAACGTTAACGACGGTTTTGTTCTGTACAAGTGTCCCAGTAAGCCGGGACCAGTGAGTCAGCAGCACACACAACAAACCAGGCACCTGAAAATGAAGCAGCGAAAAAGGAGTTCGGCAATCATTGTTTTGTTCTGTTCATTTTCACGGTGTGACGCGTTAAAATGTCTTCCATTATAAAAGGGCCGTCGCAGTTTAATTGGAACAGATTGAAATGAATGTTCCATTTCAATGTCGTAATAAATTGCCAACTGTTTTAATCATCGATGATTAAAAGTTTTCTGTCTTTTTAAGCAAAAATGTCAGTTTTTTGATTCAAGGTGCTTAAATTTAAGGATTTGCTGATTTTCTTTATCATTTATGAGAGTAAACGAAGAACGTTTGGATTTTGTCCTGTTGGCTGGACATAAGAAGCAATCTGAAGATGTCACTTTGGGCCGCAGGAGACTGCGCTGATAATTTTTACCTCTGACAAGGAGGTTACGTTTTCAGCCATGTCCATTTGTTGGTTGGTTGTTTGGTTGGTTGGTTTGCGAGCAGGATTACACAAAAACTACTGAACTGTTTTCCACCAAACTTGGATGAAGGATGTGTCTCGGCCCCGAATAGACCCCATTAACTTTTGGTGCTGATCTGAATAAAGGGGCAGATCCAGGAATGGGAAAAATCATGTGTATTTAGGTGGCTGGTGAGTGATGAGTGAGTACAATTTAATGTTAATCCAAATACAATTCTGGATCTAGCAGATATAAATATGTTTTATTTGGTATTGGATTTGGCTTGATTGAATTAAAGGGGACTGTTCAGCCATGGCAGACGTGCATTCTTGACTGAGTTCCCTTTTTTTACATTTTATAGATTTAACGTTTAATCGATTGTTATTTGGGAGCACAGCTCAAGCTGCAGTCTAAGTTCTTATGATGCCTGTTCAGTGTTGTCTTGTCTCCTGTTAAAACAGAACGGCAACAAAGTCAAATTTGAAAGTATAATTCTGCTGTACCTGATTAATTTGACATGTTATTACCACTACTTACCGACGAGGATAACAGTGATTAAGTGCCAAATTTAAAGTCTAAAAAAAGCTTGAAAATTCATCTTTTATTTTAATACGGCAATATGTTTCACTAAGCTATGGAAGACAAATGAAGGAAAAAACCCACAAAATGAGCAATTACCATTTAGATCAAGAAAGGGAAATAATTCTCAAGTATGATCCCATTCATCAGAGCACAGTATCAACCACCAGCAGTTTGGTGAAAAAAAATCGTGAGGTGAGAACACCTGCAAAATCTAAAATAAATCTTACAATGTGCATCTTTAATGGGTTCAGTGGGATTTTATTACACATCTTCTATTTAAAAAGCTAGAATTAGTTGGCCTAATGTCAGAGAGATGTGATTAACATCACTGTAAATTAATTTGGGAGTGGGAGTGGAATGCTCTGCTTGACCACTTTAGATATTCATTCCTTGGTGCAGACATTAGCATCACTCAGTATAATTGGACTTTATTGCGTCATAAATTCTGTCATACACAGGACAAAAAGAGAAAGGAAGCATTTTTTTTTCTGGAATCCAAATATTTAATAGGTACATATCAAGTATTATTATGACATGTATAAAATTTCAGATCACAATATGAAGCAATGAAACTCCTCAGACTGGCGTTATGCTGCGAATGTTTGAGGTTGCCACATAAAAATGACTAATGATTAAAATAGAAGAGAAGCAACTAAAATGGTAGAAAGATGGCGTACTGACATAGATCATAGTAAGCATTCTAGGAAAAATTAAGAGCGACTTTTCAAACTTTTTTCTTCAAGAGTGCAATAAAAAAAAAAAAAAAAGAACAAACGAACAAAACACATCACTGAAGCCAAGCGTCCACAAGACGTCTAAAAACTGTTAGTACTGTAGGTTCACGGAGGGCAGGAGACAGCGGAGAGAGAGAGAGAGGAGAGGGTGCCAAGGTCACAGCAGAGAAAGAAATGAGAGCTATAATTAGCTTGCCAGTCAATGCAAGGAAGAAAATAATCTTTGAACAAGATTGAGCAACAGTGGAAGTAATGCACATCACAGTTAGCTTTAAAGACCATAGTAGCATTTGTACTTGCATGTTGTTGAAAAAAATAAAATAAAATCCTGAATGATTGAACAGAAACAAGGACATCACCACAAACAAACAAACAGCCGGCCAATGAGAGGGGAGGAAGTGACGGTTACGACTGCAGTGATGGGTCAGACAGACATGTTTTTCACTTCTGACCTGAAACAGAGCAGTAAGAAACTGATGTGTAGAGCAGCTCAGCCCCACACCTAACATGGCTGTGCACAGAAGGCTGTCACAGGTGAACGTGATGCTGTCGGTGAACGAGGGGCTACATTTTTTCCAACGAAACCAAACTCGGATACGTGATCTGAAATTCAGCGCGCTCCAGGTCCAGATTACAGATCAGTGCAGAGACTGTGCTGCTGCTCTCCATGACATGTTTTTTTGTTTTGTAGTTCCTATCAGACCTGCCAACCCTGGACATTTTAAAGTACCATATCAGCACCGGATAAGACGCAATTGTATGGAAGCCTATTTCCGCCAGTTGAAGGCAAAAATATAAGATGAATACTGAGCTTGATGAAAAAATATGTTCCCATGGTAAATCATAATTATGAAATAAAAAAGTAAAAATGACTAGTTAAGGCATAATGAGATAAAAAGTTTACATTTATCTCATAAATTTGACTTTTTATCTCATTATTTCGTTTTTTTTTAAGCTCATAATTATGATTTACCATGGGATTTTTGTTTTGTTTTAAATCAAGGCAAAGTTTTCAAATTTATTTTTTTAACTGCCAGAAATGGGCTTCCATACATTGCATACCTGCTGTACAGAATAGCTTATTTTTTTACTTTCGGAAAATACACTTGCCTGGACATTATTGTATCTGTGAGGGTATTTCAGGAACACGTATACCTGTGCAGCATACGTCTTTATATTGTAACAATACTAAAAATCACATCAAGAAAGGTTAAAGATTGTCAAACTATTCAGGGGATTATGTACAACAAAGATCCTGTAAAAAAAAAAAAATGTAAAGAATAAATGACATGTAATCTTTTTCAGTAAGATTATAACAGTTATTGGTCTTCCTTCTTGTGGAGGTATTCTTACAAGGTACTAATTTATGTGAGGCTGAGCCAACTGGATAGTAAGATATTAGAAAAGGTTAGCATACAAAAGTAAAAGTTACCTGTTGTAAGAGAATAAAGAAGTTGCTGTATCTAAGGAGAGCACACGTCTGTGTATTTTTGCATTGTGTTTATATCTGCCGTTCAATGGCGTGTTAGATCTAATGACCTGATCAATAACTGTCAAAACATTTCTGCTTGCTGTCTTTACCATTCTCGTCTCGTCATTCATTTTTTTATAAAGCTCCTTTGCTTTTTGTCTACCGTGGTGTGACCTCAGACTTCTCTCTCTCAAATACAAACATAAACTGTACGTAAGGATGAAAACCATGGCAGGTCATTCGCCTCATGTGTCCTAAGTGCTGCTGTTAAATGATTAACCTACATCTATCTGTTTCGCTCCTCTACTTCACCATGTACATACAAACACTTTTCAAATGAATATTCAATGTCATGTTATATGCTAAGTGTACTGAAACATGACCTATTGAAACATTCAATAGTCTTAAAATGACTCTCGAAAAACCTACCAACACAGAACTAAACAACTTTGATACTTCATTTTGAGGAATATCAACTTATTTCTACAACAATTGTGTTAAATGTCTTAACTGAAGCAGCCATATGAGAAGTTGGCCTCAATAAAACGGTCTAAAACTACAATTTTAAATCAGTAAATTTAATGTAAAATTTCTGATTAAAGAGAACCAGATAACAATATCAGGAAGCTGACCGGGGCATCAAATGCCAACTTTCAGTACTTAACAGTTTTTTTGTCCTACAAGGCACTCTTATCCATCTCCTGCTGGTCTGAACTAGTGAATACATGACAATATCATACTAGTGACTCCGTGCATTTCTATCGAGCTTATGTACTGTATATTGAGAAACAATGCACATTTTGATGGTTATGTGGATTCGCACCACCAGAGGCTGAGGGACACCATATTGTTGATTAGAAAAGCTCTTTGTAAGGAAAGAGAAGACACCTGCCTACTTTTTTCCAGCTCACTGAGACAGATGCGTCTCCATTTTCTGGATTTAATGTGACAACAAATAACCCACACATTAAACCGCTTTTCTACAATGAAGGACAACCAAATTGTGCTGGATACCCGGAGCTCTGCAGTGAAAATTGTACGTAAGTCTAACAAAAAACGACAGAACAATAGCAGATGAATATCAGCTGAGCACAATAAATGCTAACCACCTTTGTGTGAAGTCCTGCTTGATTGTGGTTGCTTAGTAACACCAGGGACAACCACAGCGTGCCCTTCTATGCCGGCAGCGCACCTCACGCTTTTTAAGCATGTCAGGGCGGTGCAAAAAAATCCTTAATTTTTTCACTGCATCATAACAGTATTTCTCTGGGAGACAAATTTAAGGGAAATATCAGAATGTACTCATCTAGAGTACAGTTTAGTTCAGCTGATTGAAGAAACATGAATGAGCGAGTGAACCTCAACATACAGGAGAGATTTACAACTGGCAGTACACGTTTGTTTATCTTGTAATTTATTTTTAGGTGCTTGGAAATTGAAACAAAAAGTGCCTTGCTAAAAAACAGATGATACATTGGTGCCGTCCAGTTTTATACTTCACAAGTATATAATGCATCTTATTTTTTAGGCGTGATTCCTCACTAGAAATTGCGTTTTTAAAGCAGATTTCTGAAGTGTATTAGTCCCTAACCTGCTCTACAGCCTCTTGTCTTTGGTATGTTTATAGAGTAAATGCCTTTTTTTCTTTTGACTCCACATAAAATCTAAGGAGAGAGTTGTGTTCACCATAAGGCTGCTGCTCAGATGTCTCCTGACACTCCAGAAAAAACAAAAACAACAGACACAGCTGCCAAAATGTCTCTACAAATGTACTCAAAGTTTACTCTCTTAGCTACTTGTATTAGCTCAAGGCTAACAGGCATTATTCCAAGTGAGGTGAGCAGCTAGCAGGATGCTAGCACATGGTCCTGATTAACCTACAAAATAAGTCTGCCGCACATGTCATTGATAAAGTGCTTCAAGGGCATAAAGCGTTTTGTGTGTGCTTCATTTCCATTTATAAATACATGTTAATTCTTGACTTTTCTAATTTTACCTCCATGCAACAAGCCAACTCTGTGGGTGCCTTAATGTTATGCAGGAGGTGTTATCTCATCTGTGTGTCTTCAGTAACCTTGTGAAAATGCCAGTCCCGCTGTGCCTACATCTTATTAAACTAGCACCTTTATTTGCCAGCTGAGTAAAATACTAACTGCACATGTATGAAGCAGCTCGGCTCAGTGGTTTGATGTAAAACTGAGATCATGGTACACAAAATGCGTACAGGTTGGCAGAAGTCTAACGGATGATTTTGTGATATTGCCAGGGGGGAATTTGCACTCAAATGATGTGCCGTGTGTCAATTTGTGGAACCAGTGGACAACACAGAACAGGGGCAAACGAAAAAAATGAGCTAATATCTTGAGGTGGCTCGTGGGTATGAATTGGGGCTCCTTTTGTGCGTTTATCTTTGTGTGGCAGGAGTGGGGAGGTTAAAAAATGTCCTTGGTTTTGAATTTCAGGCTGGTGATGTTAATGGAGACAGTCCAAGTTCAGCAGATGAGGTCAGTCCCTACTGAGGTTGTTTGTGTATGAATGATTGTATACATAAATGGCTGTATATGCAATATACATTTGCCCGTGGGTAAGTACAGTATGTGTGCGCAATGCGTTTTTAAAGTGGAGCTCTAGGTACTTGACGGTATACGTGGGTGCACAGAATGGATGCTTATGTGCGTGTATGTACGTATTCTACTTATAAACGTGATTTCGACCTCCTCATCGGCCCTTGCTGTAGCCGGGAAAGAACTGGTCGAGCAGCATCTGAAGCGTCACGTTCTGGGTCATCATGTAGTCTTTGCCCAGGTCGTGGCGGCAGGCGGGGCAGGTGTACACCTGTGCTCGAAACGACCGCTGGAGACACGTCTGGGGAGAGAGGACGGTAGGAGAGATTCACACACAGATGCAAGGACATGGGGTTTTGAGTAGCGGTGATTACAAACGAATGTGCTCGGTACGCACCTTGCAAACATTGTGTGAGCAGACGGTGGTGATGGGTTGGAAGGCCAGCTCCTGGCAGCACACACACATGAAGATCTGCTCCATCTTGCGCAGAAAATTCTTTTTATAGATGTAGACAGACACGCAAGAAAAAATTGTATGTTAACTGGAGAAACAGTTGAAAAATGATCTGCTTTCAGATATAGGTTGCTGATACTGCTATTTCAGCTGTCAGGAGATAACATCGAGCTCTGCTTAACAATAATAAAAAAAATGACTTCACTTATTCAGGAAGTTAACGTTCAACTCAAATGTAAACACGTGCCCAGTCAATGTTAGTTTACGTCCTTGATCAACCAACCTGATGTTACTGAGTTTGGCACTAAGGCTGTTGCCATCTTGTTTTTTGGATCTGAGGGAGAACCTAAGGACTTGCCATGGTAACAACTTCTCAAACACAAGGTAGCGCCTACCCTGAACCATACCATCATCTGTACTCTTAATTGGACCATAATTTATAAATTGAATTTCATCCTGAATTAAAGAACACTTGGAACTAGTGTTTGAGACCATGAACTCATTAGGAAACTGTTTACTAAGGTAATAAATCAAGTAAAAGGGAAGGTAATTTTCTTGTGAGCTTCAATACGATCACACTTCTTTTTTAAACCAGTGGAGTCACCCCATGCTTCTGCAATTGGCTTCACTCTTCGGACCTGAAAGCCATGTCAATAATTCATAGTGATGGGCTGGATAGATAATTAGCTGCTTAGCTGCAGCACATCAGACAGCACGTAAACATATGTGTAAATGTCACTTCAGTCTGGTTACCTTCTGGTGTGGTCCTTACTCTTCAAAAATCACTGCTACTTACAAGCTGTCTGCCACGCGACATGTAGCTACAGTGCAAGTTTGACGACTTTGTCTCTTGTCTTCTACCAGTACTGTGACAGCTGCTGTCAATAAAGCAGACCGACACACGCACGTCCCTCTATATAAAATTGATTAATTCTGGTCTATCTTTTTTCTTGTTTTTAACAATATAAAACTATTAACAATACAATTAAAAAAAAAAAATCATTATTCTAGACTGCAAAAAGGGATGACTAAATGTGATTTCAGCCGGACTCTAAGAGGCGGCAGTGTGAGGTACTTTGTCAACACAGCATGTCAGAGTATATTTGGATTCATACCGGTCCCTCTTTAAGGTTTCCCATGGCTTCATCCCAGAGTTTCTTGTTGGCTGTGTCCTCTTGGATCAGCTGCTGCTGCTGCTCTGACAGCTGGAAGGTCTCCTCTATCTTCACCCGTTTGGAGGGAGGCTCTGCCACTGGTGACGACTCTGGTAAAGACACACATATTAGACTGAAACAAAAAAAAGCAGCAAGCTACTCTTGGATAATAAAAAGACAGTGACAGCAGTGCATGCTTAAGTACAATGTGACGCTGGTGGATATTAAACATTTACAAGCTATCTTGAAAAAGACTGGTGACACTGTTCTCACCTGTCCTCTTCTCACAACACCTTGTCTGACCTGCTTTGAGCTTCATCTGTAAAAGCACCCAACACTACCTCTGGTTGTCTTCTGCTCTCCATTACTCTGTGGCTCCTCTTCATCCACGCTGGCCATCAGATGCTCCTCCTCCTCGTCCTCCTCATCATTCTCCTCCTTCACCTTGATCTTGCGTCTCCGTGGCCTTCCCCTCCCAGGATAGTGCTTACTCCGGCCGCCACGACCCGGTCTGGCGCAGGCCTCCTTCTTTGTTTTGTTAGCCATCGCTGCCAAGTAGCCTGGCGGGTACTGCTGACACAGCAGGATGGGAGACGAGAGTGTCAACTGGACTGCTTTATTAAGAACAATCTGAGCTACAGCTACTTTCCTGGAGATCGTGTGCAAGATGCTGAATGTCTAACCTGAACAGCAAGGCCCAGTTTTTTGATCCTCTCCACTCCTTCAGGTGTCCACGGTGCTGGTTCCATATCGTCCCTTCTCAACAGGTACCGCCACACAAGGTAACCACACTTTCCGATCTCTGGCCAGTACTTTACCACCTTAAATCACACGCAACCAGAGTCACATTAAAGGCATCAAATTCAGAGCCATATCTGGATGTTATGGGTCAAGTCTATTACAAATGTTTGCTAGCAAATTACTTAATTTATTATCAAAAAAAGGAGATCACATTATGTATCTGCATTCTCCCAGTGTCCAATTTAAGGGGATAATGTCGAACATTATGACGACAGATATTTGAAGCTTCATTCAAGAGAAGCTTTGAATGTGAAATGACATTAACAACAGCCTTATATGTTACAATAACACTGTTACTGGGCTCATTTATGTATTAGCAGCTTCGTATTCTAACCAGCTTCACTTTAAGTCAGCGTCAAGTCAACTAAATGCCGTCTGTACCTTGTAAATACCATCGTAGCGGTTTCCCTCCTCGGGAGCGTATTTGCTGATGCGTCGGCCTTTGGAGCTTCGCACCACTCTCACCGGCTTTCCTGCTCGCCAGTTCTTCGACTCTGCTCCATCTTTGTCATTCAGAGGCGCATCGCAGTTTAAGGCCAACGCCCTACAGGAGTCAGCATCATAGGATTAAAGACAAGAAAGAGGGATGATTATCAAGTCTGAGTCTGGATTAGGGATGTTAATTAATAATCAGTTATTGATCGCTACTAAGAAATCTATTGCTCTTGAATTTATTTAAAGAAATATGTGAGCTTTCCAAATGGATCATTTCTCTTTTTAAAAAGAACCATAATTACTTCTGCCCCTAGTTGAATTACTGCCCTGGGACATTATGGTTTAACTGACAAACAGATAAAAGATAAAAACACATGAAAAGTACAAGTAAACTAACAGAAGAAAATTCAGCCTGAACCTACACCCGAACTTCTTATACTATGGTAGCACAGATGTCGTACCTGTTCATGTGTGTCAGGGTCTGGTCAAAAGAGTGCTCTCCGATCCGTTTGTTTCCTGAGAGGTCACGACCCCCGCTGCCTGTGTAGGTGAACTCATCCCCCCGGTCCTACAGCAAAGTCATAGCAACCATGACAAAGTGAGGAAAAAAGCCCTGCTTCATGCGATGCTTTAATATCTGCTTCATCTGCTTTGAGTAAAATAACATAATTACAAATTAATAAACACGTAGTAAAAAAAATACAAATAACCCACCACTTCATCCTCAAAGCCACCAGCCAACACCAGCGAATAGGAGCCGTCATTACTGCGGCCATGGATCCCACCGACATGCGGCCTGTGAACACCTGCCTCACTCACCTGAAGTACGAGTGATATTTAATTAATAAGAACAGACATACATGTGAGCAAACTACAAAAGAATAAGGAGGGAAGTTTAGCAATGCACAATATAAGACAGCTAACCTGAACTCTGAATTTCCAGGTGGTTCCAACAGGGACACCAGGTATGGGTCCATAGTGGTTTGAAGGAACAATTGTGCACTCCTTGGTACGCCCCACACAGGCCATACCCTGCAACCACATCAAGAGACAACACAATGACAAACTCTGAAGAAGCATCATCAGGTAAAGAACGTTTAAGGAGAACAGATATTCACAAAAACATTGATATAGCAACGAGAGATGGTCTGTGTTAAAGCACTTAATCTATAAATATAAGCATTAATTTATCGACTAATGAGAACATACATAACCCCTATTAAGCTCAGTAAGATGTCCCCTAACATCCCAGATTCTTGTGTGAAATGTTTAGATGAAAAGGGAAACGCTGTCACATTGTGTTTTGGGAATGCTTACAGATTCAATCATTTTTGGGAGAAAATAATCCATCACAGATTGTCAACGAGAATGTCCTGCACAGTGCCAAACTTTGTAAACTTAGAATTTACCCAGAGGACTTTTTCAATAACAGGGAACGAAACACTTTTAATCGACTTTGGGACAGAAAACTAACTGCGCCTTGCTGCCAGAATCCAACTCCTCCATCATTAAAACAGATGGATAAGAAAAGTTGACTTGATCTGTAGAAACAGACATATATTACTCAAAAGGAAACAGAAAGACTTTACACATATCTGGACCCCTTTCATGTTTTTTTTGGAAAGAAAGAAAGTGAAAATACTATTTGAAGTGGTGGATGCTAATGAAGGAATGGATGTTATTTAAACTGTTGTACAGTGTAACTCTGAAATGAAAGATAAACTAAAAGTGAAAAATGAATTACTAAGCTAAAATAAAATAAGAAAAAGGCAGTGAAAATAATAAATACCAATAAATGTCTTCATCTATACAAATTACTTTAGATCACATTTTTCTTATTACAAGTATCTAGGGACAATGATTGAGAACACTACACAGGTTTTCAAAAGTGAGAAGACAAAGAAAAGTATTTTATTTTAATGGTTATAAAATCACAATTATGTGAAATCCAAGCATAAATGCTATGTGACTCACAACACTTAAATCTGCCCAAACACACAGGGCTAGGCTGTTTTCAATTAGTCCTCAGAGAAAGGGAGCATTCTGGTAAAGAAATGAGTTATTTTCCGTTGGCAGTTCCAGGAAAGTGGCTAAGTCATGCTTAATGGCATTGTTCACATTACACCATGGAGCAGAGCGTCAGGGAGACAGCCGGGCCAGGATGGAAACGAGCCACACAATATCTCAAAGTGTTGCCATGAGAAGACTCCGAGGAGATTTTGAGGAAAATATTCAACAGTATGCTTAAAACAGATGCTCCTTTAAAAAACTATTTTAGATACATGTCAGCTGTGTTCCTCTATCTCATTGCCTGCCTCAGCAGCTACCGTGAGATAATCTCAGTTCAGTTACCAAGTCTTAATGTAATTTTGCCATCGCATGAAAAGCAGGTAATGCAGTGTTAAGTATTCGTGTTATGATTGATAATCAATAACATTCATATGTATTCAAATGTTGGCATTTGCAAATAATTATTAAACCAACATTATGCATGGACTCTGATCTATCATTAGGCAGATCTTAAGTGTTACTGACTGAATCAAAAAATGTCTGATCTGATCATCTGATTTGAGGGACAAAGCTGTGGTGTTCTCAGGAAATGTTTGACTGAGCTTCAAAGAGGTACACACAAAACTCTCTGCATAAAACAACCTCTTTTTAGATCTGATCAAGCGCAACACAACACAGAGCAGACAATTACATACACAAAATATCAAACACAAAAGATAAACCAGATCGCAGGGCCTTAAATGGCTGTAATTTTGTGTGTTTTATTTCCACCAGGGCCGTTATTCTGTGACAAAATTCTACCTTTTTTTTGTCAGATTTACTTCACGGCTCTTGCGTACAGATGTCTCATTTGAAGGCAAGTTTAAATATAAAATAGTTGACTAGCCCAAAAGTAAGAAACCTGAAAACAATTTTTAAACATTCTTCAAAAACCATTGCGTATTTTGTTTTTTTAGAACCATTTATCATATTCTTCAATTACCAAATCATATTTTAAATACCGCTGAATGTTTGGCACTTTGGGTCGTACATTATGAATTCTTCTCATTATCCAAAACATGACAACAACTCAATTAATCAAAGTTAACAAATATAAATGTATTGAAAACAATATTCAACTTAAAGTGGCTCTGTGTTACAATTTGTAGCAGTTTACATGTATTAATCACTTTTTTTATTTGCCACATGTGAGCAGATTGTAACGTGACGCGAAAAAATGAGACCTTCCCTGTCTCTCTCAGTCGCCTTTACAAGCCTGTGGATGATTTGTTTGAGTAGCTTAATGCTGCTGGACTGTGGATTTCTTTGTGAAGGACTCAGGTCAGATTTTTCTGCGACATTCCGCACATTTTCCTTAGGTGTTGAATCACATTGCAGACACCTGAATATGAATTAGATGCAACAGTTAAAGCATTATTAACATTAATAACAAAGCAACATTTGACAAGGAAGACCTGACATTTCAGCGCAAATTACATCAATATGTAATTTAAATGTTTACAGTAGCGAACTAGCTAATCACAGACATCACTAGTCTGGAGCAGCTGAAGTAACTTTTGTCTGTAAATTATAATAATTAAACTACAAAACGCAGTTCATTTAAACATCAACTTTGACATGAACTGCTTTTTTTTTCTATCAACTACATAGCCTTGCTCCTTCTAGAAACCAAAGAACTCCCCTCTGGCCTATTGTTAAAATGTACTTCAAACACATTCACACACAGCAGCTGTCAGTCCACCTGGTGTATGTGTGTGTAACTTGGTGCACTTGAGTCTCACCTTTCCCCAGTCCCTTTGACTCTCTGTTGTTGCCGAAGGCATCTTGGCTTTCTTCTTGCTGGCTTTGAGCTTCTCTCCTGCCTTAACAACCTCGCTGGTGTCGTTCTTGCAGGTGGGACAGTACCTGGCAGAATGAGAGGAAATTGTCTCTGTGGATGGAGGCTGAAGTGTGTGTGTGTTTGTGTGTTCAACAACAAAAGCTCTACATAAAGAGATGAACTGGCCATGTTCCAGCAAACACAACTAACTAAAATGAAGAGAAATGCTTTCCCAAATTAGCCAGCAAGTAAAGACACCAACATTTTACTCAAAGCACTCTAAAAAGAGATGTTGCACCAACTTAAACATTTAAATTTAATGTACACCAGAAAGTTGCAACAAAAGTTGGTTAAGTGATGTTGTTGTCAGTCATTTTCATGTTTAGCTTTTTGTTGTTTCAGCGCCATCAACGGATACATGCAAAACACAGAAACTAATCACACCCTCATTACCGTTTGACAGAGACATTTGAAGCCACAGCTTTAGATAAACTCACACCTGTGACTACATTATGTCCTCATTTTATATTGATTTTAACCTCAATCACAGCCCTAATTACCACTTAAATGCACTTCAGCTCACACCAAACAGTACTAATCAACTATCTCAAACTGACTGTGAAGTGCAGGATGTTGTGGCTAATTACTGAGCTCTCTCTCTCTCTCTCTCTCTCTCTCTCACCAGTCTTCGTCATCCGGGATGGTGGCCAACGGCGGGTTGAGGCAGTAGATGTGGAACGCCATGTTACACTCGTCGCACAGCAGCTGCATGTGAGCGTCCTGCTTCCCCCCACACACGCAGCAAGAGCAGAAGCGACACTCGGTGTCAGGGTCAGCCTTGCAGTGCTTACACTCCGGCCCACTCTTCCCTGGATCCAAGAACGAGAAGGAAACATTCATTCACATATGAACGTTTGATCTATACAGACAAGTTTGGCCATGATTTTCGCTGTGAGTCGATGAGCTTCGGCATACGTTTAAATTGTCCATCTGCAGCTGAGAGTGCACGAGCTCCTGGCTTCTCCAACTGGTAGATTTCATCGAGAAACTGAACTTTACAATCTCCGATTATATCTCCAGGACCCCTGGAGGGAGGGTGAGAGACAAGAGGGAGAAAGGGAAGGAGAGAGATTAAGGAACAAGAACAGAAAACCAGAGAGGAAGATGAAAAGATGTGTTATTGATGGAGATATCGAAGGAAGTCACACAGAGAACTGTTACACCTTTGTAAGCAACAAAAACAAAATTGTCAAAGCAGATATTCTAATGAAGACAACAAAACAGAAAATATCCCCCAATGCCAAAAACATCACCCTCCACCTTTGGAAAGAAGATCCTTACCCCAGGAGGATCTTCACTCGGAGCTCCTTGTTGGTGCGGGAGGTTTGGTTGATGTTCTGAACCTCAGCATCAAACCAGAAGCCCCTCTCGTCTGGCGTCTCCATGTTGTAGTTGACCAACACCTGCATGCCCACCTGGAGCTGGTCCCACCGCAGCAGGGTCCTGGCACGTGGCCGCACATCCACCGGTCGCATCTCCACCACACCATTCTCTGGGTAACTGGGGGCAGAAATAAGAAGAGGGAGAAGGAAAGGGGTTAAAGGTGCACTATGTAGTTTTCCAGACAAAATTTTAATCAGAAGAGAAAGCTCTTTTTCAATGCCTAAACAAAGTAAATAAACAAACTCTCTTCATTTTCATGACTGAATAAACAGGTTGACCTTGAAGAATAACACAATTTCATACTGTTTTACTTTGTTTATATCTGCCATCTTTCTAGCTTCAGTGTTCTGGGGAGCTTATTTTCCTCTGAGACCAGCTTGTTTCTTCAGTTATGGAAAGGTTTAATATTACTGAGTTTGTTTTATTACCTCATTAATATTGTAAATATAAAAATTCTGCGTTTGAACCTCGTCACCAAAACTACAAAGTGCCCCTTCAAGGTCTATGAAGTCTTTATGCCTGATTATCACACTGCTGTCTCATCTACTAAAATAATGATTGAGCTTAAAGTGAGCACTTGACATAAATTGTATCCAAATGGTCGGAAGAGTAAAATCGTTTTTAAAAATCCTCAGCAAAAAGGCAGCAATTCAGAGCAGCGTCTTCTGTAAGAACTGATGGATGTGAGCCATTTCCCTGCACCATTGATGAGCAGTAGCCTCTCTGTGCGGGAACATGCAAGTCCGCGCAAGTCTGCAGAAGCCCACACAAGCACAGAGGGGCAAAAACTGTAATACAAGTGGATTTTGCGCAGAAAGCCAAACGCTGTTTATGAGAAACTGGCAGTGTGACACAAAATAACTGAAACAAGTTGAAATTCTGGTTGAGATGGTTCAACCTACTGCTCTCAGAATTCGGTCCAAAGGAAATATGGCTAACATCACAGAATATTCTTTTTGTTTATCAATTGAATTTGCAACAAGGTTCAAGCACAGGCCCACTTAAAGAAAAGGCCAGAAGAAAAAGAAGCAAGTTAAGTTGTTTTACCAGCAGCTCCTGCACAGTCTATAGGAGTTTCTAAAAATACAAAAAACATAAATGACTTGACTCCACTTTCTTCTAATAAGCACAATCCATTCTCAGTGACTTCATGGCCTCTACATGCCATGAGATATTTGCACTCAGCAACTTTCTGACTGGGTTTAGGGAGTGAAGGATTATGGTGGATTTTCACTACTTTGGCCTCCCTCCACCTCCCCATTACACGGCACAGAAAACGAATGTAAAAAGGCAGCATTACCGCCGTTGGCAAAACACTATTCATGCTAGTTAAAGATGCGCTATGTAGTTTTTGCAAAGAAATTTTTAGCAGAAGAGAAAAATCTAGATATATAATATAAACAAACAATTTCATACTGTTTTACTTTGTTTATATTTGACCTTGCCAGCTTTCTAGCTTCTGGATACCTTATTTTCCTGACTTATACAGTTATGGAAATAATATAATAATAATAATAATAATAATATCATCTTAGTTTGCATTATTTTTTTATTTTATTAGATAAATAAAAAATAAAAAAAATAAAATAAAAACAAAAATAAATAAATAAAGTTATGGAAATAATACAAATATCTGAGGTTGTATTATGTTATTACCCTACCAGTATTGTGGATATTACCTCTCTGAGTTTCTGAATTTCTTTCCCAAAACTACAAAGTGCCCCTTTAAGTAAAACTTGGACCCATTTTAGTTAGTTATCATGAATGTATAGACACAAACTAGTCCACATCATTCTCCACACATTTTTCCAAAATAACAGATGAGCTATGAGTTGCTGCTTATAGGACGGAGCACAGAACACATGCTCATCATTCTCGGCAGCAGTGTCTTTATATTCACCGTTTAGTGTTTGCACTCAATTAAACAAAGTCAAATGCTCCTAACTGAATTTCACATAACTGCTGCTCCCTCTGCCCCACTCAGAGAGTGAGGAAAGATGAGGTGACTACAGATTAAAAGCCAAAATAAACAAATATGTAGTGATGGCGGGATTAGGTTCAATAAAACATCCACATAGCTTTACTGGTGCAGTAGCTCCACTGCCAAGAAAAATCAAAACAGTTGACTTGAACCTGTTACCTCAAACAAATTGATTGACAGGAATAGCTTCAACTTTTTGGCAGATCTGCTTGTATGACTTCTAACAACAATGCTGGTTTTGTCATCTTGCCAGACAGTTACTGCTGTCCAGGAAATAGTCTTGCAGTTAACACCCAGGTAAAACCACAACATGTTGTTTTTACACTTCAGTTTTTGGACAGATCAAATAAAATGAACTTTAACAACGTTAGCAGGCAGATTTTGTTATATTTGGACGGAACCAAGCTAGCTGTTTTCCCTCCGTTTCCAGTCTGCTATGCTACGCTGAGCTAAGCTTCACAACTGTAGCTTCTTATTCACTTTCCAGACATGAGTGTGGCAGCAATCTTCTCATCCAACGCTTGTCATGAAAGTGAAAAAGAATATTTCTGTTTTCTGATGATTAAAATGTTTTTTTAAATAATGTTGAATGTCCAAATGCACATTCAGCCGAATGTAAAATGTTTCTCCTTTGTGAAAAGAAGACCCGAATCGAGTGTGAAACGTCTTCGTGTCTGGCAAACTTGGAGGGGAGGTATCGAGGTTAGCTGTTTCCTGCCTGCCAATCATCATTAACTGTAAGGATCAGGCCAGACTCAGATGAATTGACAGCCTGCTCGCTTGCCAATAGTTGGAATTATGCTTACAGACGAACAATGTGTTAGCACTGAAGTTAAACTGCACAGCCAGCCTGCACACTCAGGACCGCTCACACAGTGGGAGGTGAAGGGGGAAGTGGAGAATCGTGTGCATGAGCGAGCAGTGTGTTTTTGAGGGAAAGCGGAGCCTAAACTGGGTACTTTCTCAGACAATCTGCACTGAAACAGAACCAATGGAGGCCTGTAGAGCCGAGGCTAAAAATGACTATAATACCCCACAGTTTAAGATTTTATCCTGTCAGAATATGCACTACTTATGCTTTACTTTCTTACTAAGAAGACAATGGCGCATATTTTAAGCCAGTGTAAAGTGACTGTAGAGCGTTTGCAGAGGCAGATTGTAAGAGTTGTAGCACACGGCTAGCGCATACTCCCAGGAAGAGGAGGCCGGGGCACAGTGGAGGGATTTCCTTTTTTAGGCCCAAGGGATTACTGAGGTTTTGGGTAGGCTGGAGTGGGGGGTGAATACAAGTAACACAAACACACGCAGACACACACCAACATGCACATGCGTACACACACAGGAGAGGAATATCAAACTTGTGAGCACAATGGGACTCAGCATGAACAGAAGGGGAACACGAAGCGACACAAGGGGAGCAGAAGCACCCGAGTTTAAGACCACACAAGCTCACACTATGAGCTCTTGCACACCCTACAGAGGCACCAGAAAAATGTGAAATAATAATATATCAATCTAAACAAAATATCTTACAAAGCCTGACGTGATGTACAACAGACGATTAGATTTTGTTTTGCCGGTGTGGACTTTAAGCGACAGACACTCTGACCTATATGATTTCATTCCTCTCATACACATTAAAAAGGCAACAGAATCAAATAATGGATGCACTACAATCATCTTAATGGAGAAAGGTGACTGTCTGCGATCAATTTAACAGAGGTTAAAGGCTCTGCAATGTGATACACGCATTAGGAAAGCGCTTGTTTGTTTTATCTCCGGTATTTTCTCCAGCATTTGACAAAACATGTATGCATTTTGTAGTAATATACAATAAATATGATATTATTAGTGGGATACCTGAGATTTTATTTTTACCCATCCAGAGACAGACGTACAAACTGAATCCAATTCAGAACTCTTTTCAAAACAGATATATACGATGACTAGAAGAACTGAAAACACTGGTCTGTATTGTTTTGGACCATTCTGGTCCTGACAACAGCTGCCAAATATGTTTGGCAGGGATTCAACAAGAGACAACAGAAGTTCATGCAACTGCCCATGGTTGATGGTAGATGGAGGCTGCTCTTGATGGATGCTGCTTTCAAGTTCATCCCAAATATGTATTGTGTGGTGGCCACTCCATTAATCTCATTTGACCCGGATGTCCCTTAAGACCATTTCTGGACAGTCCTAAAACGCTACGTTGCAACCTTTGAATAAAGCAATACCACATTACTCCTCTCGGAAATTAAAAGATGTATTCCTAAGAAATAAAATGCACCCTGGCACATTAAAATACCCTCAGAGAGTTTGGATGCTTAAACCCTCCTTGTTCTAGTGCGACCAGTAGCTGTTGTTTGATACATGTTGCCAGATAATGGACTTCACTAAATCTGTTTATTGACTATCTGCCTCCTCTGTACTTGTGCTACAGCTACACTGCATCAAATGACTTGTAGTGATCTTTCAAACCTGGACTACACTATTTACGGGTAAAATTCATATCATCTGCTCCTTCTTCAGGGCCTACAGCTGAACACAAATGCTTTCTTTAGAAACACAATACAGTGTTTTCCTGAAACACTGCTTGAGTTATTCCACCTGCAGAAATATCACTCTCCCTAAGCAGAACCTGAGCTGTAAGTCTGAAGGCATGAAATACAAGATTTGCAGCATCAGTATTAAATCTCCACACAGAGTTAACTTGACTACGCCTACGCTGTCACAGTGGCTAGACCCAAAGCCTGGTATTAAGTGTAAAATGTATCTTTCCCTTGAGTTGTGGGAGGGAAGAAGAAAGACTTTCAGACACGAAGGAGGTAAACAAGGAACCAAATTCGCGTCAACACTCTTATCAATGCATAGTGTACCAAAACAAAACAAAGGCACATATTTAATCAGTTGTGAAATTGAGACAACATGACTTATCGACAGAAAGGCTCTTACAGTCTCCTCTGTTGTGAAACCGTCATTAGCTCTTTGTGTGCTTAGCTGAAGTCCCTGTAAAGAGGGAGAAAGGCAACAGAGAAAATGAGAAATCCTCAATTTGCTGATAAGCAGCCGAGTCAGAACTTACTCTGACACTAAACAAGCGACATATAATTGCTTCACAGTAGCAAGGGAGAGGGACTGCAGTCTCTTTTAACCTTCGCTTTGTTAGTAATTGAGGCCAAAATGTGAAGCTGCAACTTTTTTCTTTTTTTAAACAGATGTATCAAAATTACTTTAATATTGAAATGAGGAATTTTAAAGTTCAGTCATGTGGCAGACCAATGAGAAGGCAACTTCAGGTATTAAATGGCCAATTTGCAGATTTTCAACGTGAATCCTATGCAGTTCAATTGTGTGATTTCTTCAACTCCAATCTCAGTGTCTCCAAAATGTAAGCTACTGAGCTATGGTTGGGGACATGGTCCAAGGCCATGATACCTCTACCTAATGAGTGTGCAAAGAATTACAACGTGATCATGGTTTGGGCTTAAATGACTTGGTTTCATACCGAAAAGAACCCAAGTCTCCTGTTCCAACGTCCTGTGTTTGACCTTTTCATCCAGCCCATGCTCATTCCCTGAGCAGCCTTTGTCACTGCTTATACTATGTTGATCGTCAGCCTACAAACCATGATATTTTCCTATCACCTCACCAAGAAGTTTTTCCGTCTAAACCTATACACATTTTTTTTTCTTCTAAAACCTAAGTTAGAATTTTGGTGCCTTAACCTAATCAAACAACAACTGTATCACAACGTTAACGAGACATGAAACAATGCAGAAAAGCAGGCACTAACGAAGGACAAATCAACAAATCCATTCCTAGCATATTCTCAGGTACGGTGCTCTTTGGTATCTGACATACCTCAAGTTAACATAACTAGTAGGCATTACCTAATTGTAGTTTATCCTAACATCTAATGTGGGATAACATTAGAGCCTGAACAAATTGGATTTTTTAAGCTTATACAGTAGGCTTGGGCCAATAATAAGCTGTTTTGTCATCTCTTCTGGCTTTTTATTTTGAAAAGAAAATGCAGAAATGTGGAATTGTTGTGGCAGTGTAGATCCATATTCGGACCTGTGCTTAAACATATAGACTTAGAGAATTTAGTTTTCTAAGGACACCAGCTCACAAATCTGGAAATATTCAAGTTTAAAATGGCGAGCCAAGGGATTTAAAGGAGGCTACGTGCTGTCTTTGCTATAAACAGGTGTTAACTGAACAGGACAACACCACAAATCTTTGGTCTCACCTCAGAGGCTGGACTCGCCGAGTGAAGCGTTGATAATATCGTCTATAGCAATATTTAGGTTGGGCAATATCTATTCTATTTTGGACATCACCCAAGCAAATCATACCGATATAAATATTTGACAGCAAAAACAATATGATAACAGTAAAGATTTATCTCTTCTGAAAGAATTTAATCAAAACTATATTATTTTTATTAATGAAACTTGTGTTTTTAATGTAATCATTCCTCAAATTTGTCTATTAAAGCAATTTTTGTGCAGAGATTTCTGTTTTTGATGACCCTTAGTGGTAGATTCAAAACAACACACTGCTCTCAGACATCGACGTTCATCAACACAAAAGCAACACATAGACACCACTGATTTTAAACTAAATCCCACATGGGATAGGCAGGTACAAATAAAGGACAGCTGTATTATTCTTCTACGAACAAAAACATCAGCATTATCTAAAAGATGTTATAACTGCTGAGTGATCACACAGATGTGGCACAGATATGCATGTACTTATCCAAGTGACCAATAGGCCTGTTTCACAGCATCATGACTTATGAAAGGAAAAAAACACAGGTGTTACTAACAACATGATGATTGCTGAGCCAGCCACATGCACACCAGGAGCTACTAAATGGAATCCCGCCATCATTAATGTTATTAATTACACCTGTGTTTTTGAAACTATGACAGGTCAGAATGTCCTCAGAGGAAAAAGGCCTTTCAAGTACCATGTCAAAAGATTACTGACTCATTAAGATCACCCTAAATTCAGGATACTAGACTAAATATCATCAACTTATATAGTCAGACCAATATAATTGGAAAAAAAATGAGCATCATCCATCTTTTTTTTTGTACAACAATCAAACAATGACTGCTCTGTGAGGAAAAGGAGATAAGAGAGTTTGCGAGTGAGAGAGAGAACTCTCAACTGCAACTGAAATTAAACTTTATCTCATCCTCATTTCATTGTCACTTACTAAATTAGAAACCGCAGCAAATAAAACGCTCGGCGGCTCTCAGGTAGCAGCCGCGCTCAGATAATGGCAGGCCAACCACCACAGCTTTAGATACTGGTAAGATCTCTTCCATTGCATATGTTGATCCTTGCTAATTAGCAGAGAGAGCCTATTTAAGGAGTGCTTAAGCCTCTCTTTTCAGCAAAACGTTCCCAAAACACCAATTTAAGTTTAAATAGCTTCATATCAAGCATGATTAAAAAAAGAAAACTGGATTTCTCAGGGCTTTTTTTTTCCACCACAGACATTCTGAATTGTAAGAAAAGCACAGGTGTAACTAATAACATTAACAATGGCTCCATTATATTCAAGTGTCCCAGTAAGCCCTGACAGGGAGACAGTCAGCCAGGATGCACAACACTAGGACCTTGAAACTGAAGCAGCTGAATTAAATAAATTCAGCCTTTATCAATGTTATATTATGATGATATATATAATGGCAAAGACACAAAAGTACGTTTTGTTGATTTAAATCAGCCCTAAATTAAATCCGACATAAATTCAAGTTATTGCCGAACCCTGCAAAAAAATAATTTTTGCCTTAGCATGAATAAATTATTTCATTTGAGCACATCATGTCACTGGAAATACTTAAATCAGCATGTGCAAACAAATTTGCTTTGAGGTGCTTAAAATGACAACATTATGAGACGCCATTACAAACACGAGATGCCAAACCATTTGCATATTGCAACTATAGCAGTCTATTTGAAAGCTACAAAAACATAACGTATATTTGCCCATTTTATGTCTATATTTGTCGCTCTCTCCACAGAGAATCTTAAACATATGCGAGGCTCAGCCAAGATTTAACCATGAAACCATATCTGAGAGTCACACATTACATACACACACACACGCAAACGCACACGCACTACATCAGTTCCTGGGAGCAGCAGAGAGGAGATTCTCCCAACATATCCCTTTGATTTTGTGGCTCATTACATTCTGTACAGAACAGATTCGTGTAAAAGCGTGGCAGTTAATTTTGTAGTGGTTCTTTCTCAGACTATGCGGGCAGGTGTTTAAGGGGGAGTATGAGTGTGTGTGTGTGTGTGCACGTGAGCGCGCGTGCGTGTGCATGGGAAGGCAGAGCAATCTTACCCACCCTGCACAAATGATTGAAGAAACCTGGAATGGCGCTCGGGACAGAGACTACGCATTTGGTATCAGGAAAAACCTCACGATTTAGATCGTTTGAATTTGTAGCTGTGGATTCTCAGCTGCACACAAAACCGGGGTTGTATTCGTGACTCAATTGGTGAAGACGCAAATCACATATTACTGTGACGTCCTGGGTTTAAATCGGGGACGTTTGCTGTCATTTGCTCCATCTCCCGTCCGCCCTGTTCCCTGCCTTTCTTGACTGTAGGCTATCAAATAAAGCAAATGAGGAACACAAGGCGAGCGCAAACAGATAAACAAATAAAAGCAGAATGCTGGGGATTCGGGAGATTGCGAAATGTGAAATGGGAATCATGTCTGCCTAAAAGAAAAATACACATTTACTGCTCAACAATCCTTGATGGGAGTTTCTCTGGTATAACATCCCATGACAGAAACACAAACACACACACGGGCAAGCACACACTACGAAAGACGCAGCGAGGAGGCTATGTCTCACCGGTGTTATGTTCACAGCAATTACAGACAAAGCTGAAGGAGGCAAGCAAAGAAGTAATGCTCCTGAGAACTCGCGAGTTGCCATGGAAACGTGGGCTTCTGAATGAATTTGCTGGAAAAGGAGAGCGCGAGAGATAGAGTCCAAATTGTAGCATCAACTACACAAACCCCCCGCCCCTCTCTCTCCCTCCATCCCCAGGACTGCCAGGAGGAAGCAGAGGCTGCAATTCCCAGCACGTCGAACCAATGCTACCGATGCTTGCAGCCACTGGTACCACAAACATACAGACAATGTATTTATGTGTGGACATTTTTAAGTTAGCGTGCCACGCATCGGTAGCATGAGAAAAGCCATTTTTAACATTGGCATAATTAGCGAGAATGATTCCCTATTTTCTGCTGTGCTGTAAAGCAGAAATTTCTAATCCATAACAGCATTTTACCATTACTGACGCTGTGCAGACGTCTGCTAAAATGCAAAATTCATCTCCCCTGTGCACTTCTATCAAAACCCCACGATGATGTGTTTGTTATCACTGCAACCAAAATCAATTTGGATGCAGCAGGAACATTTCCCCAGCAAAACGAGCCATCACTTACTCCTCATATTTAATGTGGTAAATTACGTCCTCTTCTCTCTCCTTGGTCTCTGTAGCTGCTGTAGAGTCTGTCTGAGAGGTGGAGGCTCCATTACTCTCGGAGTTTAACACAACGTTATTCCTGTTACTGTCTGTGGTTTGGCCCTGGCCGTAGGCCTGTCCCTGCTCGGCCTCCAGCTTTCCATTAGTCCTTTTTGGGGGCCGGCCCACCTTGCCCTTGGTGGGCGTAATCTGTCCTTTGGGAGCGCGTGTCACATTTTCAATGCAGGCCTCGAACCAGGCACCGATGCTGACGTCTCTGCAGTCTACCAGCTCGTTAATCTGAGGAGACACAAAGACAAAAATAACACCTGGTCGCTTTTGAGTGTCCGTCTGTCATTTAAAGACATACTCCATTTGTTACCATTAACTACACATCACATACTTTAAATGAAAGAATTACATTAAGGACCAGATTTTAAAAAATGTTTTCAGGCTCTAAATCCATCAGAGTCAAGACCACATTACCACACAAGTTGCAAGTCTCCGCAAATTGATTTGTTTGGCTACTCACATCTATTTGCAAGATTACCAACAGCATCCTGGAACTTAAGAGAAACTGATAAAAATAGAAAAGTAATGTGAGTAATAAAAGTAATAGGCAATTTGTAGTAAATGGTTGAGACATACAAAAAACATGAATTTATACTTTCATTAGTTCTCTGCATGATCACTATTTAAAGATTCTCATGTCTTTTTTCTTATAAAAAACAGACCAGGCTTTTAGGAAGGGAGGTAAAACGAGGCTTTAGACTGAATACAAGTTCTGAAACAATGGAACGCATTGGAAAAATAATATGTTTTCTGAGTGTTAAAGCATATTATCTAGGATGCACTCAAAATAAAAGTATGAACCTAAAAATAAGCATGATATGGGACCTTTCACAGTCAAGCGTCCCAGTGACTGTAAAAGGTTGTATGACGTTAATCTTCCAACCTTTTCAACATGCAAATGTTCGAGATGCATCGTTGACACAAAGTTCATCCATGTTACTGTTTGGCCATATGCTCCTTTATAAAAAACACATCAAATGAGAGTCTGCAGTTGAATCTTTCAGCCTGTAAAAGGCAAGTGACCTTGAGGTTGCACAATTCATAACTCCTCTACTTAGTTACAGTATTGATCGTTCTGCATGGTGAATTAAACTTTTGGCATCAAAAAAAGTCTTGTAGTCCCACACATATAATTCCCAGACATGAGGGTCAGCCAGCAGGCAAAGCTCAGTAGGAAACAGTAGACTCACCAACATCATTTTGACTGTAGCCTATTCACAATCTGTAAAATGGTTAGTGACAGCCAGAATTATAAAGGCCTGTTTCTAATGTGTGCCTCTCCGGCAAGGTCAACCACAGGCTTGTGCACATCTCATTAGTCCTGATAAGTTTAAGGCATTCAGGGTATAAGACCTAAAGACAAAGCTCTTAAATAGTGAGAATGGATGGCACCAACACATGTGTTCTCACACAAGGACACATAAATACAAGCAGACTGAGGTCATTTTGGCTGGAACACTGAATCTTTGCAGCCTGAGGTGGTACAGCACAAGACAGTTGGGAAATGAAGTGAAGGGAGGACCTGTTTTTGCAAAAAAAGCACAATGTATATACAAATCTAGGGAAGGCATATTAAGGTAGAAAACCTGGTGTGCAAAAACATGCACACTCCTTATTTCATGTAAGCTAAATCATGCCAAATTATGTCAACATTTAAGGTCAAATTGCCATTAAATTCGTAATTACAAGGTGGTTTGGATTTTTCAAACATCAGTGGAGCATAAGATACATAAAGTTCGTAAGATAATTTGACATCCAAACAAATAAGAGTGCCCTGTGCAAGAATCTTTGGCAGTAACTTGGCGGGTACTTCTAAACGCTCTGTAATGAAGCTCTGAGTCAGACTAGCCAGTTTAACGCAAAATCTTGCAAACAGTTCCCAAGTTCCAGTCCTCACCTTGTACACACCGATTCCTGGGTCGGCTAGTGCATTTTTGCTGGATGTTGGGGGCTGGCTGTCCCGTGCTGGACTGGAGGACTTGAACCCATTTTTGGTGCTGGCTGAGTTACTGGTAGCGCTGGTGTCCGGCTTGGTTTCATTAACAGTGCTGGTAGTGACACCGCTGTTGTCATTGTCCATATTGGTGGAGGTTTCCATAGCAGCGGGGGAGGCAGGAGCTGGGGAGTTGTGGCCATCCAAACTGGGTTCTGGGGGAGGAGCTGAACTACAGGCAACACCGGAGGAGTCCTTGGTGGCGGGGCTGTCTGGAGCATCGGTCTGAGAGCGAATAAGCAGCTGGACGATGTCATTGAGACCCACATTGTAGTCAAACAGTGTCTGGCCATCTTCCATCTAAAGAAATACAAATTGAACTATTAGAAAGCCCCTGTCATGTTTGAATATGCACAAATATACAGATACAAAAAGACATACTTAGACAATTATTTATGTCTTCATAAAATTATTTTTTAATCGATCAATTAGTTCACATAATTAATAAACCTTAAAATGTATTATATTAACATTGATATAAAAAAGTCAAGTAAACACAACATGTTTCTTTTGTTTGTTTTAGATTTAAATCTTAGGTTATCACTAATATAGTTTATTATCATATTTGCTCAAAGATAATCCGTTTGAACAGTTGCACAAATGCTAATAAACCCACCCTTTGTTAAAATTTGCCCCAAATTTCTTCCCTAATAGACAACCATGTCATATGAAATGAACACCGCTGTGCCACGGAGTGCTCTCAGACAAATACGCCCGGCCGCTTGTCAAGGACAAACAAAGAACACACAAGACAGAAGACAACATTGAGCAGAGCGAGATATAACAAGTATGAATTGTTGCTCCTCTCAACAGCACACAGGTGACATTTAAATACACACACAGCACCTCAATAAATCTACATGTCTTTAAATACACCAGCGGTGTTTACGGTTGTTGCTCAGGAGTCCGCGGCAACCACATCTGTTCACAAATGAGTCGCGAGTGATAAAACACTGTCTCAGAAATAGACATCAATGTGAACTGCTGATTCTTAAAAAAGCGATTCTTAAAAAAGGAGAAATACATTTGGAACAATTAGAATATATGATGCCATTTGTGATTTGGCACATTTGTATTTGTTAACATTTCTGGTCCAACAGAAATGATGCAGAAATGCAGCGCTACTCACGTATATCCCGGATATTTCTACAGGAAATAAAAAAATAAAAATAAACAAAAGAAATCAACGCATGAATTAAAGTGATAGGAGATGGAGCTGGGGGAAAGAAATGACTGGGTTGCTATGACAACCAAAAGAGAGAACCCCCCCCCACACACATACACACACATATGAACCTGAATCATGTATACAATCTCTGTCGACACCAACCAACCACCACCACGATCACCACCACCAGCACCAGCTACAGCAAAACCATTACAGGCAGCGCGGCTGATGGGCATCAGAAAATGGCTCCCTCAAAAAAATAAAACGATGAGGGCCCTAACACATATTTACTCGTCTACCACAACCGATCTACTGTTAATTATACAGTACAGCTACTGCCCCAGGAATGGAGCTTATTGCAGACACGCAAACTCATTTCAGACATCAGCTATTTATTTCAGCCCTCAACCCCACAAGCCCCATTGTACTAGAGAGACGAGCATGGCCGCCTCTCTCACTCGCGCTCCCCTTCTCTTCTTCGTTATTTGACAGCGAGAAGGAGAGCGGTCGGAGGCGTAGCAGGAGAGCGGTGGAGGGAGCGAGCGCAATTTCCCCATCCCTCCCTGTTCTTAATAGTCTCATGAAATTTAGATCAGAGGAGCAGTGGCGCAAACACAGCCATACAGCGGGTTGCAATACTCACCTCACCTGTCTGTCTATCCTAGTATTTCTTTGTGCGTCTCCCTGCCTAAACTTGATCTCCGATTTTGGCTTCAGTAATTGTCTAACACTCCTCTGTCTTGTGCTACCTGAAACTGCATTAAGAAACGAAAGGCAAACAATCACACTAACAGACGACGTTGTATACTGGTGGTACTGATGAGAAATACTGGAAAGATGGACGGAGAATTACGCAGACAGACCTGAGTATCACAACAACATACAGTAGAATTTCATGCGCCACACCAAACCTCATAAATAATATCTAAGCTGTACCCGTTTTCCACTGCGACTTCATTGTGTGATCAGCCTCTCACTGCGAGGTGCTACAGCTCTGACATCAGTGACAACCAGCTGAAGAAACCTTAAAACAAAGAGCCACCATCCATACAGACAGCGTTAGGGAAAAAAGCTTCATACATTCATGGAGGTCAAGATCTCTTTGACAAGAATATTGGCATCTTAATTTTCTCGAGCCTGTAGGTCGAATGACCACGTCAAAGATGTGACATTTTCTCCTTGCAGAATAATAATAATTGAAAAAAAAAAGAAAAACGACATTGCTTCTGGTGCGCTCATTATGCGACTCAGTGAAATGTTGTTCTGGGTTGCAGAGGGAGAGTTCGGTGCTGAGCACACGTCACAACAAAGCTTTACATGAACTAGAGACACTTGACTTGAAGATTTTTCAAAAGGTTGAACGAATCAAAAATCCTTGGCATGGCAACGGTGTCTGTGTGTCTGTCTGTGTGTCTGTCTGTGTCTGTGTGTGCGTGTGCGTGTGTGCTTGCATTTGTATCACATTGCTGAGTAGAATAAAATTAACACCTCTCCACAAGGCTAATTTCTTTGCTGCATTTCGACAGGCAGTCTTTCAAAGACTAATTATTTCTTATTGTAACTGGCACCAAAGTACAACGTCAGAAAGAACCTCAGACAAAGACGAGAGACAGACCTGTGGCTGCCGAAATACTGTTGAAACATACTGAACGTGTAGACTGAGGTAAAGGTTTATAGCTCAATCTGCCTTTTCTATATCAGCAACCGTCAGTGATGGAACATACCTGGTAATATTTTGATAAAGCTACAGCTAATTACCTATTATTGAGCAGAAACTGCAGGTGGGGAGAGATTTGGCTGTAATATCGTGTTGCGTTTAATTATTGTGCCAACATGCCGTCACAAACTGTAAGGCTTTAAAAGCTCTTAATGCAGAGATCATTCTGAAACTAAAGTGACTAAGCAACACCTACTTAGTATCTATGCCTGCATAACAATGACAGAATTTATTAAGCCATTAAATAAAGGGAGGAACCAAATTGAAAGACTAAGCATGGGCTGTTTAATATTGGTGCCTAGCTCCAAGAAGAGGTTTAAAGGTGTGAAACCCAAGCCGGACTCCCACTGCTGGTGAGAAAGAGATTCATAGCAGAGTGTAAATTAGCCTTTTTACTAAGGCAGGCCGACCGAACCCCTTCTTCCGACACGGTTTCTTCTTCGCCCTTGTCTCCTCCCGCAGGCCGTCTTAGCAAAGAGCTAAGAAAAATAGGTCATATTTCCAAAAACAATGACAAGGGGTGTGTCTGCGAGCCTGCCATGTGTAGATTTCATCTTTGATCTTTTATCCCTCGTTTTGCCCGCAGCCATACAAGCTTTCACCCAAGAAATCCACTATTAATTTGCAAAAATTACCTGGAAGGGTGACAAAGGTCATCTTTTACTTCCATTTGGAACTCTAATAAAAAATGCCCTCTTTTTATCATTTTACGGGGAGTACCGGGGTTAAGCGATAGCTAAATAACATTTCTGCTAATTTGGGCAAAAATTCCCTAAACCTATGTTTTCCAAAAATACATCTAGTCTGTGCATATTCTGTTCACAGCATAAGTATGACTTGTGTAGTGATTTGTCATTAATAAGGAAGACGTAGAACATATCAGTAAGTATAAATACCACTTACTGTAGGCATGGCTTTGCATTCTTACGGTATAAGTGACCATGATTCAATTAGTAAATCATTTGGATTTATGAGACTTTAAGTCTTTTTAATCATATAATTTGGACTGAAATTTACAAACAAGACTAAAATCTTTTAATTTTCATAACTGATCAAAACTGAATGAACTTATGTAAACAACAACCCTTATTATATTACTAACATACTGTACTCTGTACAAACTGTTATAATGACAGCCTAACCTACGATCGGCAATCCTGTGTTTTTCAGATTTTGAGAGATCTATTGTATTTATATTCAAGCCCATTTAATTTTTTTTTTTATCTATTTAGCAGCTGCACACATGATCTCAAAACCTATGAAACACAAGACATTTTGTAGTTTTACAACCTGGACAGTCATCTGGTAATCTGAGCAAATAAACAGTGGGGGAAATCCCTGTAAGTATAAGAGCTTGCAGTTAACAGGTAGTACATCTGATCTGACCAATAAGCAAGCTAAAGCTACTAAACGCAGCATTTGAGAAGGAGTGGCACAACTATGAAAACATGTGGGAGTGTTAGAAAGCCTGGAGTTGTAGTCGGGGTTGAGTGCCCCTCTTTGTCTTTGCTCTTTGTCCAGCCTATCTGTCAAAGAAGGGTGTGACTGTTTACATGCATGGCTGCAGCCAACTCTGCTTCCCCTGAAATTCGCTATGAAATTCTACAGCTTAGCAATACAAGAAGAAAACCCATCAATTGAGGAGCCACAATATTATTGTATGACGATATCTAGGTCACAGCAACTGTCTGTGTGAAAGAGGGCAAGCCAATAAAGCTTTCCTACAGCCCAACAATAGGCAACAGCTAACAGTGGACGACAGCCCAACTATTTAAACATGTTGCTGCCTCAGTACAAAAAAAAACACACCAGTGAACGACAGCCTGGTAGTGGAAGCACACAGATGCAGTACAAGCTGAGCTTTAAACCACTTAACGGGCCAAATATTTTTTTAATTAGTCAATGAGAAGTCTGCTGCAAAAGTGAGCGTGGGCGTTGAGCAGAAAGCCTACATGGACAGTGAAAGGTGTGTGTGTGTGTGTGTGTGTGTGTGTGTGTGTGTGTGTAACCTTGTTGTTCAAAGTGAAACAGAGACACAATGAGGAGTGCACAGGCAAATTGAAAAACCCATGTAAAAACAAAACAAGCAACAACACTGAGGCAAAGTTGTGCGGCTGCTGGCTGGCTTGAGACCCTTCCGACTGAAGGGCAAGCATGACTTTGAACTGGCGAGGCAGCGTGCGCAGTGAGCTGGAGGGAAAAACAAGACGCCATTTTGAAAAGGAATTAGACTGAGTTATTCTGCTACAAGTCCAAATCCTAACAGAGCGCAGGCACCACTCCAAGCATGTAAGGGCACTAGCTAGTGTACGCTGCGTGTCACTGGCTCATTCCTTGCGTTACTTAACACATGGAAATCCCCTAATCAACCCTCCCCACTTTTTTTCCAGTGAAATGGAGGAAGCGCAGGGTTTACTACAAGAGGCTCGGCCTAGTGTTTGCAAACCCCAGCCCCGACAGTTCAAGACAATTCCAGCATAAAAGCTAATTAATTGTTAATAAAGCTAATGTAATTCAACTAGATTGTAGCTACTACTATTGAGGAAATCCTTCAGTTGAAAGAACTGTCTCTGCTTTGTTAAGTTGCATAAAAGGTTAGCTCACAAAAGTACAGAAAATGCATCTAAAAGGCACTGGGTGTACCATAGTATCTTCCATCTCTTTTTTGTAATAATGGTGTGCCACTATTCGGTTGGCCAATTACACTATTGTTCCTGACAAAAAAAAGCATGTGTACAGTAGCCAACAGAGGTATATATAATTATTCGAGGCATTAAAATCCCTCCTTCACCATTACAAATATTTCTTCAAGTACCTTCTCTCCCTCCGTCTTGCAGTGTACATGGCACGCAAACGGAGAAGAAAATCAACCCATTGTAGCCCCTATGACTCAGAATTAAACGTTCGAGACTTCATTATCATTCAATTACACAACAGGAAGTAGGCTGGACAACTTGGAAATGCAGAGGCCTATTTATGAAGGAATTTTCTTGGCTTGTGATGCAGGCTGACACATAGAAAAGTGTGACTAAATGTAAACAATGTGAGATCAGCACGTCATGTAGGCCGACTGCTTCCGCGGGCTTTTCTGCCTGACTGAGTCATACTGTGTTAATATCAGCTTTGTAATGTTATGCTAAAACACTAAATAAATCATGGCACAAGAGTCCTGCGAGCAGTGAGCACCTCCTGCTTTCACTAACCTTTCACACATTATACATCTTAAGATACGGTGGGTCAGTCTGTTATATGCTGATTCTCTTTTATACTGAACAAACGGAGCATAAATAGCAAAAGATAAAGTTTTCTGTGCAGACTGAACATATTACAACACTACAGGGTTATAAATTTTCCCAATATTGTCGGCATCTACTACTTTAACGGTCTCAGTTACAAGCTGAGCGTCTGTGTGAGATGGATCATAAAATATGCCTGTGTGTGTTCAAAAAGTAAACCACAGACTTTGTGGCTGCACGCTGCATGCACCCATCCGCCATGACACGCACAAACTTATGTGCCCGTATCAGGACGGCAGCTCCCAGTTTTTCATACCATTGTCTTCCCCAACGGCTGGCATTTAGTTACATCAAATTTGCTTCAATCACTACATGGGAGTACAAAAAGGTACACATACATATTCTTTTCACAGTAATATGCGAATCATCATGTTTCTAACACAAAAAGGGGTTAACTGTGTGTCGGACTGCCATCCCCACCAGGACAGGGACTAAATATTCCAGACTGGTTGTAGCCTTAAAACCAAAGACATATTTTTAGTCTCCATTTGGGCTTACATAATTATTGTGGTTTTTGCACTAGTTTCCTCCCAAAGAAACTGACATCGTAGTACTGGTCAGAAAAAAGTGTCCCATAGCACTGTTGGTTTGCTTGCAACATGAATAGAGCCTCAATGACTAGCTGATTAGTTGATCATGAGGAAATCAGTGTCCAACTATTTTCATAATCGATCGTTTCAATCGTTTTTCAAGCAAAACGGTCAGAGTAAGTGTGTAGATTAGCTGCATTTCATAGTCATGCAGGGGAGTAAATGAAGAGTCTTTGGGTTTCGTGACTGGACAAAGAAGCAATTTGAAGATGTCACTTTGGACTCCTCTGGCCCCTCCTGCCCTGCATGTTTTAGATGTTTGCCGGCCCCCCCGACACACCTGACTCAAATAAATGGGTCGCTATCAGGCTTCAGCAGAGCTTAGTGACGAGCTGATTATTTTAATCAGGTATGCTGGAGCATGGAAGCATCTAAAACCCCAGGAACAGGACTGACAAACACTGGACTAAACAAATAATTGTGGAAATAATCAGCTTTGATTGATGACAGTAATAGTCAGTTGGAATCCTAATTACAAATGACCTTGGTAATATTGTAGGACATAGAATGACATAAATGTTGAAATTAAGTCTACAAATAATGATAATTTATGACTGAAAAAATACATTTTACTTAATATTATACACAATTTACAACAATATCCAAAACCATGCGCTAAAAAGGTTAAATTCAGGTTGATTTATTTATATTTCTTGTGTGCTTTGCTACAACAATGATCTCAAATACATACCCAGAACCTGGATTTGTTCTTTAATATTTTACATCTCCTGCCGTTAAAGAGAACCTTAACTTATTACAATTAAATCACAAATAAATCTTAAGACATTTCTTATGATAAGATTAAATGGATAGACAAAGGGCTTTGGGGCTTAGGTATAAACTCATGAGCCAAATCACTGGTGTCATCAGGAGAGCTTGATCGATATGTCAGATGGCTGATATTACTGTTTCACTGAAAGGAAATTTTGTGGTTTTACAGAACATAATGGAGAAAAGACGTTGGGGTTATTATAATAAAATTCCCTGGGGAATTTACTGTTTCAGTGCAAATAAGACTGCTGTCATTTTAGACAATACAAGTCTATTGTTTCTCTGCAAAACATCCTGCCTCCATTACATATCTTTGTGACAAGTGTTTGATTAACCACATTTGAGGGAAATGTTTGTATTTCGGCCGATATATCAATACTGTATTTGTATAATACAAATCCCTGATATTGGTACTGGCATCAACCCCCCAGAAAGATTAGGTCTTCAGGTCTTGGATCTCGTTTGCTGGATTTTTCAGGAATGCTACAAATCTAAATCATGTGGGACAGAAGTAAGGCTTCATGTCTGGTTAAAACACACTGATCCATTTGAATCTGTGTCTCAACTGTCAGACAATGACAAGGACAGGCTTGCATCTTCACAGTAGACAGCCCTGTCTGTCCTCTCTGCACAGTGTGCACACTGTAGTGAAGCCAGGGTGTAAACACAACTACACTTGCTGCTTTTAGATGTCAGGGCACGTGGAGCCACGAGTCCCCTCCTCCTTTCAAATTATCATTAACATCATCATAATAACACACGCCTGATGGCTCTCTAGTGGGCTTCCTGAGCTACTGGTGTCACATGTTTGCCAACACGAAACGAATCGCTTTGTGGCGTGCGGGTCGAGCTGCTGTTAATTCAGTTTAAACAGGTGTGCTGATCGGTGGGAGATGCGGGCTGTTGTGCTCGCGCTGCACTACTTCGGTCTACATGTGGAACAGGAGGGCGATGTTCTTCTTTTCTCTCTCGCGGCAATGTAAACAAACATGTCTACGGCGGTGAGACATTTGTTGCATGCGAGTCTCCCCAGCGCCGACCCAAACAATGTGACACGGCCCCCCAATGCATTGACTTTACAATTATGTAATATCGCCGTTTTCTTCTCGGGGGGCTGGCACACCACGTACCCCGGGCTCTTGCGCAAGAACTATTGGCGAATTCCTATCAAAACAGGAAGCTCGCATGGGTCAGAAACGGCTACAACACCAGAGAGGACCACTCACTCTCCACCAGCACCTACCCCCTTGCCAAAAAGCCCCCGAAAACCGACTGTTGCGAGACGGGGATGACACAAAAACGAGGCTTACCTGCTTCCCTCTGTAGAACAGGCGCTGCTGCTGTGGGGTTACATTGAAGATGTCCTGTATTTTCAACCGTAAAGACTCAATTTTGGTCAATCGAGAAAGATCCTCAACGGTTCGCGTCTCCTTCCCGTCTATCGTACGAACCTGGATCCACATCGTTGCACCGCCCTGTTACGCTTCAAATAAATAGCAGAGGCAGCCAAATTCGGACGCGAGTGCTGTTTTCCAGGGGGTTAAAGGAGATAGAAATGGGGTAAAAAATGTTCAGGGCTCCATTGCGTTTTCCTCTGCAGAGGTAACGTCGGACTGGCTCGCGCAGGAGGTGTCTCACATGAGGTCGCGGCGCCAAGCAAATCTCGCGAAATAACGTTCAAGCGAGCACAGTTTGCAGTTAAAGGCACAGCTCCCCCTTAATGTAACAACAGAGCCGTGTCTGAGGGCCTTCACAGTACAGTGCTATTGTAGTAATACCACTGAACATAATATGTCTGGGGATAGGGCATAGTTAATTTTCATACATGGTGTTTTCTTTATGTCAATTAGGTAAACATGTTTTTTTGTATCCCCAAAGTCAGCAGTGGAAATTATTCGTTGGTACACTACTCAGAATGAGTAAAAGTCAAATGAAATGTACTATCAAGAGTATTCACAAAACAAAAATTTAGATATGTCGCAGAATAAACAAGCAGGTGACACATTAAATTATCCCAGTATACCTAACTCATTTTAAGTAGTGTACTATCAATATCAATTTTTGCTTCTTCATACCTGTACTAGACTACATTATTGATGAAAATATTGTTTTATTTTACACCACTACATTTGTCTGACAGTGTCTGCACGTTCACATAGTAAATATGAGCACACACATATCATTGCTGAAGCTAAAATCTAGACGCGCCTTTATGCAATGATGTAATTCTGATAAGGCCCTTTCTTTACCTTTTACATATTAATGAACATTTTGCTGATGATTCTGTATTTTTACGAAGTTAAAATTTAGAGTGCATTGCAATGTACTTTTACTTATGCAGTAGGGGTAGCCGATATTCAGCTTTTTTCCAATTATCTCCATCGGTTATTTTTCCATCAGATTGGTAATAAAATAAGCACATTCAAATGTGCTACTTTGGCTCTGATGCAGCATCCTCTCACACAAGGTCCCACCCACAACACTATCTGATTGGTCACATTTAATAGTCTATAAACTCTCAATAATATAAATCTGCAAAGTAACTAGTTATCAAAAATTGGAGAGGAAGTAGAAAATAGTAGACAATGGAAACACTCAAGTTAACTACCTGAAAATCTTTCTTAAGAATAGTACCCGAGCAATAACATTTTAACTACAAATTAATATCGGTCCCAAATCTCAGTTTTCATTCTCTTTGATTTCTAATAAGTGGTATCAGCCTCATCAGTCAAACCCTAATTGAAAGATCTCAATACTTATGTGTTATATATACTTCAGATTCAGATTAACCTACTTCAAGCCAAGGGCCAAAAATTGTGAACCAGGCCTCTACTAACCTCCTGTTTCTCCACCTTTCTGTGCATCATGTACAGTGTTCCTATGCTTGAATATTGCATAGTTTTACACAGGTTTACTGTGTGGCAACTCAGTGCTGAAACTGAATAAACAAAGTGACCTTGAAGGACTACACAATTTCATACTATTTTACTTTGTTTATATTTGGCGGACCCTGCCATCTGTCTAGCTTCAAACAGTGTTCTGGGCACCTTATTTTCCCCTGAGAACAGCTTGTTTATTCAGTCATGGACAAAAATCTCATTAATATTGTAAATATTAAAATTCTGAGTTTTAATTTCTTTTCCAAAGACAACATAGTGCCACTTAGTGGTCTTAAAACTACATTTTGAGAAAGACACTTCAAGTCAGGGCCTCAAAATCAGCTAATGAAGCAGGACTTACCTTAAAGATACTATTAAGGCATCTGATATTGAGCTTTAGAAGTGCTTATTCCTATATTTTAGGAATAAAATTACAATTAATCAATTACAAATAAATCAGCACACAGTGAGCCTGGGGCTTTTACTGGCCCCTGATAGTCTGTGTGCCTGGCCTGTTGGCTGGTAATTCAGTTAATTCAGGTTAAATGTAGTGGTATGTCATAATATTAACCTACTAGAGATCTTTTGTCTCCCCCCAAACAGACAATTATACAAGTGCAGCACATTCAAAATGCTGCTACCTTGGTCATAACAAGAAACAGTCAGTCTGGGCCCATTGGCTTACAGTTAGTCATACAACTGATTTTTAAACTGCTGCTGCCTGTTCACAAATCAGTTATTGTCCTTGGGCAAAAATACAAGTTGGAAATGCCAGAAACATAAACTTAATAGGCCCTTAAGATCGTTATAGGATGCAGTCAGCTAGTAGTGCCTCGAGTCAGAACCAAAATGGGTGAAGCTGCTTTTAGCTGCTGTTCTGCACACAGATTGAACCATATTCTTGTCTGTCTTTAATGTTCCCAAACTTGAATCACTTTCAAATTGAAATTAAAATATCTCCTGTTCTCCAGTGCCTTTGATTAATTTATTTACTGCACTAACTGCTGCACTGAAACTCCATTTCTTGTCAATTATTGTTGGTCTGTTTGTACCAATTTCATTTCCTTCTGTTTTGATTTATTTCATTCTTCCTCCCAATTGTTTTTATTGTATTCCATTGCCTTATGAAAAGCCCTCTGAAGTCCTTCCACCTTAACTCTAAATTCCTTTTTGTAACTGGGCAGAGCACACAAAAATATTTCCTTTTATGTAGGAATATTGGTCTTTACTACTGAAATACACTGTTCATATATATCATGTATATCAGTTAATCATTTCTTTAGCGTGAGACAATCCATATCATATTGTTGCCATGGTGATATAATGATGAATCATGACACACTAACACACGTTAAACTCTCCCCTAGGGCCGATTATCATTGACTTGGCTTTGCCTCTGTCCCTCAAAGTGTAGTGCACAACACTGCAATGCACATCAGGGAAATATCCACCGTTGTGTACCAAAAAAGATCTATGCTGGACTGAAAACCCCTTGCCTGACAATAACTCCTAGCTGAGCTGAAATCACTGTAAAGCACATGCCTCTAGTGGCATAATTGTTTAATTAACAATCGTCCCAGCTGGAGACCTCCTCGATGTGCCACTGGCAAGTCTATAACTGTCAGTGTAAAAGAATAACAGCCCTACATCTGCCTTCCTGATGCTGCATGCATTTTATTTCTTTTTAAACTTGGCAGTTGTATTTAAACAATGACAGGTGCCAAATAAAGTCAGAAACACTGCGTCAGGTATCAATATTGGTGGTAAACAACTCTCACCCTACAGAAACATATGCGGCCGTACATGCAGCAACCTCAACAACGTCCTGGGTTATTCTGCCCTGAGATTGGTCTGCCAGGTTGTTATTGCACAGAGTCCGTCTCCTAGGATTTACGCACATGAACGCAGCTATAACCATAACAACCATATGATGCAGGTTTGCATCTGGTAAATAACCTGACGTCAGGAGCTGCCTGAGAGGCTAAGCAGAGGGCATAACTAGCCAGCGGTCACCACTCGCGCATCCGCTGCCTGTTGTCCCTGAGTGACCGACGACATCTAGCGGCTATGAGTGAGCGATGTACACGGCTCAAGTTTACAATGCACACGGAACAGAGCCCACTGTGTCTTCTGTAAATTATTAAATGACACTTCGGAGCTCAAGTTGTGAATGAAAGTGTACAATCCGGTTCCGCTGACTCGCGTTGTGCACATAAACCTGGTCGATGAAGTGCCTTTTGTTTCCCCGAATGACGGCTGTCTTAAGACGCTCCTCTTTCAGTGACAAAAAGCTGACACAGTAAGGTTAATAATACGGTGCAAATAGAGAGTGTGTCAGCATTAGCTTCCAAAACCAAAATAACAATTTCGGTGTGACACGAGACCTGCCAGCTACGTCAGGGCAGGATGCGCACATTTGCATCGGGCGCACGCAGGGTGGAAGTGAACGGCACAGTAGTCTTCAAGCTAGACAGCCGTCGGTTACTAGCTTTTTGCAAACCCCACAGGGGCCAGAAGAAATCTGACACATGGCGGATATTTGTCTCTAATGGCAATTCCATGTGTCATAAAGTAGCTGTCAACTTGCAGACCGAGCGGGTTAGCTGGCTGGCTAGTGATAATGAACTGTTGTGCATTGTCGGACAATCAGCTAGTGTTACTCCGGCTAACGCTCCTTTAGCCATCTTGCTGTCACTGGCATGACTCCGTGCGCTGACGACACGAGATGTCTGCATAACTTTTTATCCGCCGGACATTTAATTGCTACAACGTTTTCAGCATGGACAGCGAACGCAGCAATTGCAGGCCCCAGATTGGAGACAATAGCAAGCTAACCCAGCTAGCAAGCTGTCGTGGCTGCTAAGCTTGCTAAAAGCGGTCTCGCCTGGTGCGTGTCTGGACGTCGAGGTATGTTGTTTAACCAGCCGAGCTCTGCGTCTGGTCACTTTGTTTTGGTCTTATTCTGCACGTGATGGGGAGACGGGATGGGTTGAGGGAATGCACTACAGGACTCCCCATGAGCAAGCAGAACAAACTTTGTTTACTTATTGTTGTTATAACTGCTGTTAGCTCGCTCGCTAACAGCTAACTTCAAGCTAGTTAGCTAAAGATCCAGGGAAAAGAAAAGTTTGCAAAGATCAGGCACTTAGATAAACTAAGTTTAACAGTTCATAGTTTAGACACAATCACACGAGTTTACATTTCGGTGTATCATTTGGTTGTAATAATGTGTACACCTGCCATGACAAGAAATTCTAATGTCAGCAAACTTGGCTTGGCGATATTAGGTATGTAAGTTATGAGGATATATTCTCCCTGCTGTGATTTATTTTGGACCTCGCAATATAAATGCTCAGCAAGCGCTGTTTATCTAATATTTAGTTGCTTAAAAACTAAGTTGGAGTGTTGTTGCAACATGAAAGCTCAACACTGTGACACCTGTTACCCACTTCAGGTGCCTGGACCATGGATCAGGAGGATATAACAGACCAAACCACAGCAGCTTGTAGCCAACCCTTGTTCCACAACCAAGACTCAGCACGGCAGCAGCCCAGCTCAGGCATCATGTCCTCACAATCCAAATGGGGAAACAGCAGCACTGAGGATACTGGCCTGGTCATGAATGAGAGTGGGCTCAGCAATGGCACCTGTGAAGTTGAGACTATGGTAGCATTACACTGTCCTGGAGATGGTGAAGATGTTACCGCTGCACTTAGCAATGATGGAATGTCAGAGTTTTCTAACAGCGACCTCTCTCTACCTGAGGTCTGCATTTCCACCAACAGCAATAGCTTTGAGGAGGACATGAACTATGAGGTCCAGCAAGCTTATAGAATATTCACTGGCTTTCTCTTAGACAAGCACAAAGGGATCACCAGCCCTTTCCTCTATCCCATCGGCCATCAGGAGGCCCTGCACGGTATTGGAGGTGTCCGGGGCTGGGGTCAGGCACAGCTGAGGCAGTCGATGTGCATGCAGAGGATGGAGGAGAAGTTTATCAATCAGGAGTACGAGACCATAACAGAGTTTGTTGCAGACTTCAGGCTGATGTTGGAGAACTGTTACCGCTACCACGGGGTGGACCACTGGATCTCCAAACAGGCTCAAAAGCTGGAAATCATGCTGGAGCAGAAGCTAACTCTGCTATCCAGGTAAACATAATGTAATTACACTGTTGAACAAATTGCTTAGCTGGCAAATGCACTGGCTATCATAGAAGGCCCAAAGGATGTTTTCTACGTCATGTGATCATGAGTTAATGTTGCTGGGCAACAAATGTTTTTCTCCCTAACACTACTATATTTATTGTAAGTAGCAGAAGTAATAGGAGAATGGGAGTCAGCAGCATGCTTTGATAGCACAATTATCCTATTATTGATTTAAAAAAATGTAATTTAGTTACCTGTTTTAAATTCTATTTTTGTGCAATATGAACATAACATGATAACATCAGTGGTTTGTTTACTTTCCAGACAGCTGTCATCAAGCAAATTTAATGATATTTACACACAAGTTTTTCCTCTCCCTCTGTCAAACTAGGACGCTGCGAGAGAAGACAACTTTGGCAGTGACTTCTAAAGGCCGTTTTGGTGCAGAGGAGGAACGGAGTTCAGGGGGAACCTCAACGAGGAGAAGACTGGCGCCTCGCAGCCTGGCTACCATCACTGTTGGTGGGCATGAGTCAATTATGGTCCAGACTTTGAGGCTGGAGGAGCAACAGAGGGCCAAGGATGAGAAGAGGTGAGTGAATGAGAGAAAAGATTAAGGTACGATGTGTGCTTTTTTTTTAGTAATACTACAAGAAAAGTACTAAAACTTGGTCTGACTTTTTAGGCAACGTGAGCTTGAGAAGAAAGAGGCAGAGGAAATGTCAGCCAAAGAGGTCGAAGAGTGGGAGCAGACTTTGCTGTCACAAGCTTCCCCCCACACTGTGGACACACTTTGGGAACTCCCTGCTATAGGACACTTCCTCTGCCTGGCTCAGACTGCCCTTAACCTCCCAGAGATTGTATTTTTTGAACTGGAGCGTTGTTTGCTGATGCCCCGCTGCAGCAGCCTCCTGTCCAAAATCATGTCTTCCCTACTGTCCCCACCCCAGCGGCGGGCCACTCTGCACCGCCGGCCTGCCCTGCCTTACCGCCGCTGGGAGTCAGAGCTCAGGCAGCGGGTCATGGGCTGGTATCGAGCTGTTGGTGCCTCCCATGATCAGCCAGGTCGGGCAGAGCAGCTTGGACTCTGCCAGCAGTTTTTCAGCACCCTTGGGGAGGTGAGTCCTTTGGAGGAGAAGCCCTTTCACTTGCTGCCCTTCTACCAGCGAGTATGGCTTCTGAAGGGGCTGTGTGATCATGTGTATGAGACACAGAAAGACGTGCAGGATGCTCTGCTGTCCCAGCCCATCCATGAATGTAGGGAGTCTATTTTGGGTTATGACAGCAAGGAGAATGCATATATACATTTCCCACATTTCTGTGGGGCAGACCTGAGGATCTACTGCCAGAGCCCCAGCCCACCCCCAGCTCTTCCTTTCCCTTCTGTTTGGGTCAAAAGGGTTGAAATAGAGCCAGGGACAGAAGGTGAAGAGTCAGATGGAATGAAGGATGAGGCACTTAAAAGTGACAGGGGCTGTTATGGAGGCTCCATGGACACAGGAGAGTCTGATGATTTGGGAAATGGGAAAACAGAGACACTTGGGTTTTTCAAAGGGGAAAACTGGGATGGAGAGGAAGTCAAAAAAAGATTTAGATCATGGTCACTGAAGAAGGAGGAGGGGTCTGAATCAGGGTCCTCTGATGGAGAGTCCTGTGATGATTCTAAATTGGACTTGAAAATGCACACTAACTGCTTATCCCCTTCACATAGTAGTCCTATTGGAGGACGAGTAGGGGAAATGAATTTGAAGGAAGAGACTGTAAAGTTGGAGCATCAATCCAAGCGGCTCATGATAAAACAGGAGCCTGGCTTCTCATTGGGCTCAATGCGCACCATTAAAGCAGAGACACAGGAGCCCTGTCTGAGCGTAGGGGAGCACAGCTACACAGGCCGGTCACCTGCTCGCTCAGTGAGTCAGGCCTCGCCAAGCAAATCGGTGGGGCTCAAAATGGAGGTAGGAGGTCCCTGTCAGGAAAACCAAAGATCCTCCTGTTTGGATTGTTGTAAAAGCAAAACTAGTAATATTAAATCAGAGGAGCACGAGTGCTGCTGTGGCACTTCAGCGCCAACAACACAGTTGTCGTCTGAGAGTGCTCAAAACTCAAGTGAAGACAGGGTGAATGACAAAATCTGGACAAAAAAAAAAAAGCGGAAGAAAAGGCGAGGGAGGGAACAGCTGCCGAGGGTGAAAGGAGAGCACAAGCAGCTGCAGCACGTGGACAGGATGAGGCTATCCCCAGCTGAGGCTGCCAAGTCTGCAGTGCGGAGAGTTGCTTCAACAATTAAAAGAAAAGACAAGAAGAAAAAACATAAAACGGGTGAGAAAAAGTCATTGTTGATAGATATTAAGCGTGCGTTCATAGCCGCAATATGATATGGAATATGATCTGAGTTTGAGATAATATCAAGTTCATTTTATCCAATAATAACTTGTTGATTCAGTGACTTTATTCGTTATCTTGTTGACAGGAAAAAAACTTGAATCATCAAAGAAAATTAAAGATGAACCTCCAGTTGAGCCATCATTTAAGGTAGTCGCACTCATGCTAAAACACGCACTCTCATTTCCCAATCAGTTTATATATCATTTTAATATAATTGTTTAATTTCAAAATATTTTGTAAGCCTCGCCATTCTCCTTCCCATCTTTCTGTTATAAAAAAGTTGTATTTATGTAGCCCAAAAATCATAATCCCGTTGCCTCAGTGGGCTTTACAATCAGAACAGCAAGCGACATCCTCTGCCATTAGACCCTCGATTCAAATGAGGAAAAACTGTTGAAACATATATAGAGAAAACCCTTCTAACAGGAGAAAAAGATGAAAGAAGCCTCAAGAAGGGCAACATGGGAGGGACCCATCTCCCAGGATGGACAGACATGTAATAGATTGCGCATGTACAGAACAGAACAACAAAATCACAGTTTACAAATTGCATTGACAGAATATCTGAAGTGTAAATTCTTAGGAACCTTTTTTGATTACACTGCCGGTTTTAGAGGCAACACAGAATACATTTTGTAAAAAGCAAAGGAGTGCTTGTATCTAACCAAGAAATTAGAATCCTACGACATAAAATAGCTATTAAAACTGTTCAAAGAAGTCTTGTTGAAAGTGTTTTAACTTTTAAACGTAGCCAGTAAAATTATAGGAAAAAAGCAGAAACAACTGATTTATATATAAAATGAGGTAAAATGAAATGCTTGGAGAAATGTATCAGGTTCACCCCCTTTTCAAAGAGATGTAGACACAATAGAGCTGCTGCAGCAGCATACAAAATTCAGTAACTTCACCAAATTGGCAAACATCATTCACACTGGAACTCTTTACTAGAATGTGTTTTTTCACCAACCTTTGAAGCTCAGGGAATAGTCTATATTATTATTATTCTTATTATTATTATTGTGATTTTCTTACTTAATATATTATTTGTCCTATCTAGTTGGTATGCACCAGTCTTGAGGAGTTGCGGGGGCTGATCAGTAGGACAGAAGATGAGCTTGATGACCTGGAGAGCACCAAAAAGAGATTGGTAGGTCATAATCATAGATCATACGCCAGAGCCTTCAGAATTTGGTGGTGAAGTCAATGTGCTTACACATTTTCTCACATTTAAATGTTGATGAATTGACCAAGGTTTCTTTTATTTGTTTGAATGACAGGGTCGGTGGTATTATAGGAGAGAAGCAGTTAAAGACCTCCACAGCACTCTAATCAGGTTACTGAATGAGCTCTCTCCCTGGGAACCTAAACTTGTCAAGGCCTTTCAAAGGAACAGGTAAAACCCATTTGACATTTGAATAATAACTAAATCTTCATGAATTCTTTCTTTTTTGTCAAAGCTTTGTTCTGATAGTGATTATTAGTTTTGTACAGTTTGACGTTAGTTGGCCAGCACAAGTATTGTATCATCATTGCTGGACTAGAGACAAATCTGTGCTCTGTTATTTCTTTTCTTCTTCATCAGGCTTCGTTTGAAGAAGGAGTCTGATGATTTCAAAAAGCACCCAGAGTACAATAACTTTGTGCGTGAGGAGAGTCTTTCTTCATCATCCTCGTCATCAGAGGATGAAGATGAAGAAAGGGATTTTGGAAAGGAGGCTGGTTCACACTCAGATCATTTTAGAAGATCAGAAGAGGAAGATATGGTTCCCAGAGGTCTTTGGAGTGGAGGTAAAGTTATTACACTAGAATCTAGGCTAATATTTTAATTTTTGTTATGCTAATGTAATGATAGAGATTTAAATTGTTGCTTTCTGGTCCTAATTGTTGCAGCGCCTTATTTAACTGTCCTAGAGGAAATTAATGTTGCAACCTGTCTATTGTTAGATGTTTAATCATTTGCTGTATCCCTAATAGACATCTTCATTGTGTTCTCAGCAAGCTCCAAGGAGTTTGCTGTTGAGTCTGCTGCAGGTAGAATGGTGACCTACGTACACCCTCTGGCCAGCACAGAGAAAGGCTTCAGTCTGAGTTCAAGAGTTAAGACTGGTAGCAGTAACATTACATCTACTGCTGACTCTGGGACACAGTCTAGATCGGAACTGATCCCATCAAATCAATCCAGGGATTCAAACTCGTCATGGACGGCAAGGGTGCCAGCTCAGACTTCACCGTCACCCAGACCACCCATTCTCCACCCCACCACTGGACTTCCTAAAGGCTATACGCCCATCCCCACCCTGCTGGCTAAGAGTGTGGGAAACAAAGTGACCTTAATGAAACGGCCTGCTGATTACCCAGGGGTCAACAACGTAGATAGATGGAGCAAAAGGTCTTTGGTCGCCCTGCCTACCTCTGCAGTGACTACCACAAAACTCTCAAAAGCACAAAGTTCTCCATCCAGTTCCCAGCAGAATATACAACAGATGCAGGCACAAGGACGACAACAGACTGAAGTTCTAAGACAGCCAGGAATGGCCACAGTGACGGCAGCTCTTCCTAAATCACCACAGACCAAACCAACACAGAGTGAACCAAAAAATCCTGTCCAAGTGGTGTACAAGGTACCTGAGAGTCTTGGTCACCTTGTAATGAAAGACGGAAGCAGCCCAGTCAAGATCTCTGTTCATCCTGTCGTGGACCAGAACTCTGGGGAGAAGATCATGCAGCAAGTGGTGATCCTGCCTTCTAACCTTCTCATTCACAAAACTGAAGAAAAAGCCTCTTCTTTACATCAACAACAATCTAAGGGCATTCAGGTCCCAGTTTCTAAAGTGGCCAGTCCCTTATGTATGTCCACCAATGTGCCTGGGTTCACCATTCCTGAGAACAGAATCCCTGTTCAGCAAGTGGCTCCCCTAAAAGATGCCAGGACAGTGAGGACACCTTCTCCATCTGTTTCCCCTCTTCTGCAGCAGGGAACCATGAGCACAGCAGGGTTCAGGGGGGCACAAGTCTGCAGTACCCAAGCAAGCAAAACACGAGGTGTCATGCCAGTCTCCTCATCTATCACAACTCCTTCTAGTGCAGTTTCAACTGAGCCTATAAAAGCCACAGACCCTAAACAGGAGCTTAAGACTGTGTGTATCCGCGACTCTCAGTCCATCCTGGTAACAACTAGAGGAGGCAACACAGGCATTGTCAAAGTTCAGACATCCTCAGATCAGAATGCGCTTGGTTCTTTGGGCGCCAGTCCAGTCATCACCATCTCGCCTCAGTTTAAAGCTTTCCTCGTATCCAAGACGTCACCGACTATTTCTCCTTCTGTTCTCCCTCAGACTTCCCCTAGCACGATACCAGCAGTAACAAGTATCTCAGTGGCTCAACCTCAGAAGCAGGTTTCCTCAGTATTGTCCCCTTCCCCTGTCACGACTCCCGTGCTCTCTGCAGTCACTAGTAGCTTTCCCGTTACAGGCCCTGGAAACCAGACTGCAAGCACTACTGTTGCTTCAAGTCAAGGCCCCAACAGCTCGGCTAGTTCTGCAGTTGCAACAAAGATTGGCCAGTTATCACAGACTGCTGCACCTGGTTCTCATTTACAAGCTTCATTAGTAAGAAACACTGCTGTTGTCCCATCGCTGAGTAGTTCTGGGGTTCCCCAAGTTCTTACAAAAGCAGAGATCTTCAGCAAGACTGCCGTGAAACGGGCCAGTACAGATGAGAGATCCCAAGTTACTAAATTCATCCTGGTTACTCCTTCTTCTTCTTCCACTTCAAATGTAGCTTTATCAAAAGGTATACCCTCTTCCATAAAATCACTTCCTAGTTCAAGAGTCATGTTCATCAGCCAACCCACAGCAACATCATCCTCCACCTCTGTGGGAAGCATTCCAAATCAGGCGATGGCAACTGGGGCTAGTGGACAGCTGCTTACCCCTTCATTATCAAGTCAGACTCCAAAGATGGAATTAAGCCCAGGCCAATCTGTTGGTGGTGTCAACACAGAAGTGTTGTCCAAGGTCAAGAACATCACTCTGCCCTCAGGTAGGTTTCTTTAATGTGATGTTAAATGGGATTTTCATAAACTCTGCTGTATTTTGTGCTAGATTTGGTCTCTAAATTTTGTTATGATTTGAAATTTGTACATGAAGACTTGATAATTATGTTTGTGGAATTGGAAGCTTTTAAAATATTTAATTGGATTGCATTAAAGTGATAATCAATAAAATGTGCTCTCTGTGTCTCCAGGCGTTCAAATCCATTTGTCAGGGAAGACAACAACCATTGGACAGACCATTGGAGCTCTGTCACGTTCTCCTTCCAAGTGCACACCATTGTCTGTCTCGGATACAGGCCGCCCAACAGCTAGCGCACCTATAATGGTCCCGATTACCAGTTCAAATACCATCACAAGCTCTTCTCCCCAGCTTGCCTCACACGCTTCTCTGACCACCAGCTCTCGGCTCCAGGATATCCCTTCCTTCACTATGGTCTCCCACCCAGGCTCTTCAACATCATCTACTGCTGCCACTCTGACTGCAGGAAACATGGTCAAGAGGGACATTGGTATGCCTCCAAATATACTGTCCAACAACTCTCCTGCTCAGGTAACCACTACCATGCAGAGTAGCCCCACACAATCCTCCACACCTACTCATTTCTGTCGGCCTTCAAATATCCAAAGTGGCATTGGTGAAGAAACCACCTCCTTCCTATCTTCCTCTCAGCTTGCTCTCAATAAAACTCAAACACCCATCTCCTCTGGAAAAAACACCAATTCCCAATACACCACCTCTGCAACTGGCACAATCCAGCAGAGGATAGTCATCAACACTTCTACACCTCTTGCTGCTGGCACACAGATCCTGCTTAACAATGCACGTTTTGTAGTTCCTCCCCAGGGTTTGAGTCCAGGCAGCCATGTCCTCATCATCTCTAGCCCTGCACCACAACAAGTGCCTACAGCCAGTGCCAGCACTGGAGCATCAGTACCTCCCCAAGGTGCAAGCCATGTCACTGTTGCCCATCGAGCACCAGTTTTGCCCCAGTCCCCAGTGAGGTTGCCTGGTGTGCCAGCCGTAAGATGTCCTTTTGTAGCATGCACACCTGCTGTTGGTCCATCAATGCTAGCAACCACTCCCAATGTCACGCCAGTCCAACTAACAGGAACACCTGGCCTGGGCTCAGCGTGGTTACACAGTAAAACTAGTGTAGTTTCTGCTCTGCCTAGGTTGCCAGCTGTGCAGGTTGGTAATTTTGCATCATCTCCTGTAGGTACACCCACTCTGGTCTCAACCCCACCAAGATTAGGCAGTGTATCAGTTGCCCCAGTGGCAACCAGTGCCCCTGCTCTCGGTTCAGCACTGGCCACAATCAGATTGGATGGTACACCTGCACGAGCTGAATGTCCAGCCACCATTTCGCTTGCAGTTGCACCCCCCTTATCCAGATTGTCAGCACCTCTATCATCCTTGCCTGTTTTACCCAGCCAGTCAGTTCCTGCACCTCTCTCCCCAGCTGCTGCTCCTGTGGTAGCAGGCACACAAGCTTTGCACGCTTCTCTTCCTGCCCAACAGGTTGTTTCAGTGACAACCCCGGGTCCAGTCATACAGCCCCAGCAGACGGCAATTGGAATTGCAACACCCTCAACGGCTCAATTGCAGGCATTAGCACATACAGGACTAGATAACACATCAATCAAGAAAATGGGGCATGGAGTCACACAACCAGTGCTTGCTGGCACGCGAGCGCAAGTAATACCCACAGTGGCTGTCCCACCAATTGTAAGTGCGGTGTCTAGGATGCAGACACTGCCTGTTGCTACAGTTACACCAATCGGAAACACTGTCAACACCTTTGAAACGGTGCCTGTGGTGACCGCACCTTCATCCAGCAGCACGGTAATAATAACCCAAGCTCAACCAATCGCATCACTGAAGACAAACAACATCCACCCACCTGTGGTTCTGACCAATCAAGCACTTGGGAAGTACTCTCTGCAGACCTCATCCTTAGGTATGCATAGTAATGTAGCATCCAAGCTACTCATTAGTCCTGATGGTGCTGTTTTGAACACAGTTCAGTGCCAGATCAATCCAGCAGAGCTGACTGCCTGCCCCAGACCACTGGATGCACTGGTGGCTTCCCCTAACAGTTCCACTGGAGCACTACACACACATGATTCCTCTTTACAGCCTTCGCAGGCAGACAGAAAGTGTGCCAATGAGAACTGAGACTGTGCCAGCTCTGTGAGGACTCAGAATCCACTTTTCAGCTGCTTTGTTTTAGCAGGTCTCATTTCCATTGCTTGTAGTAATTTTTGGGTTAGTTAAAGAACTGCTTTCCAGCTGTAGTTTGACTCGTAACTTACTTTTAGGATACAGTAGATTACACCCTCTGGTTAAATTATCTTAGAGGTTAACTGTATGCTAAATCAGACATACAGGAAATGTATACTGTGATGGGTTTCTCAAGTGAAAAACTGTTGAGGCCGCTCTCAGATGAATGTTCTAGACTCTTAACTGTCCTTTTTTCTTACTTCATGGCCAGTAATGACAACTGTTATAACAATTCAGTAGAATGGGAACGTAGATACAATGAATTACAGCTCAAGCTTTTGTAATACGTTTCAGTGCCATTAGACACTGCTTCAAGGAATAATATTTGGGATACTATTCAGTGGCACAACTTGCTCTACTTTATCCATCAATTTGAACAATATAACTGTCTGTATCCGGATTCTGCCAGGCTGTCCTTTTCAACTAGTAACTGATGACTACATTTTACTTTAGAAATATAAATATACTAATAGATGAATTTGTACTACATGTTTGAGCCCATATAAAAAGTTTTGAAGTCACATTTATTTATACCATATAGATTTTTCAAAAATATTTACTAGGTACATTTTCATTGAACAAATGTGGGCGTTACTGCATGGAAATAAACAATGCAACTGTCCCCAACAAGTGTGATTGACCTTCCTTGCATACAGACTCTTGTGAAATAATTTTTTATTGTTTATTGAAACAACCGACTGTATATACATTGTCTTAATTCATGTGAATAAATTTTACAAAGTGAGGGATACATCACTTCCACCTAATTGTATATTTGGCTACAAAGACATCATATTGACAGTGACATCGAATTATATATCATCAGACAACAGATGAGTTTTGGAGTCTATTCTCCAGTTATGTCCGTTATTCTTCAGACATCTCCATCTTGTCCAAAAGTCCTTTTAGGGGGAATAAGGAGGAGGCAGAGGCCCTGTGGAAATCTTTTCATAGGCTGGAGGAGCATTAGGAACCTGGAGAAGAGTGGAGCAAATGAAACATGTGAAACTTTAGATAAACATTACTTCACTCTGACAGGGTCATACATTTTAACTGAACCTCGATTATGTTTGACTTTATTATCGCTATAACCATTACATCAAAAGCTTGAATTTGCACACATTTGAGGCACTCTCTTTGGGTTTAAACAATTGCAGTCTTTGTATTAATGGACATGCTGGTCCAGCATGGTTAAAATGCTGTTTGCTGTTTCAATAGAAAATGATAAGAATTGTTCAAGGACATTGTGCACTTTGTAACTCCAACTCATATGAGAGGGTGCTGATCCCCACACACATGAACACACACACATACCTCCCTTGGGAATGAAACATTTTTAATACCTACCCCTAGTCTGGTGACAGAATAATCTCTCCTTCAGGCATCCATTACATCACGTTCACGTGTTCTACACAGTTCAGAGTCTGAGGCTTTGTAATAAACTATTCTCTGCTGAGGACTTCTGGTGATGTTGAGTTAAATTAAGTCTGTACACTAGTTAACTGTTGATTGATGGAATAATTAAAATCATAGATATACTTTAAACAGGTCAAAAACAATAATAATTGTGTTTCTCATGTCCAGATTTTTTTTTGTTTAAATGTTGGACTTGGGGATAGGGAGACGGAGTGATACAACCGGTAAAGTCGGTCATGCGGTAACCGCCTGTCCATTACCGCAGGTCGGAAGCTGCCAAAGTCAGTTAGAGCCATCTTGTTCTCTGCTGAAGGTCCTGCCTCTGAATACTGGCCCCCTGTGAAACCTGGTGACCCTGACCTGGGGCTCTGCAGCACAAGAAAGATGAGGACAGAGAGATAAATTGGGGGTGGAAACGAAAAAAGCAGAGTGAAAAGACATACAAGAAGGAACGGACCATTGAAAGAGACCATAAATAAGATTAGATTCATGTGAATATGCTTCATTATATCAATTGATTGACCCATTAAAGGTATGAAAATTAGTATGAAATTTCAAAGAAACATTACATACCTGATTTTATTGGTTAGAACAATAGAGACTCACTTTTATTATAAGATGTGAAAGCAGATTCTTGATTGAGGGAAGCATGATTGTCTCACCCTAATTAATTTGTAGCCGCTCCTCTTCTTGAAATACCAGCAGCCCAGGATGAGGAGAGCTGCCAGGATGACCACCAGCAGAACTATGCCCACTGCCCTGTGGTGCACAACAAAATCGATACAGAACGTTTAGCTTGTGGCTTTATTTATTACTTTATATCTTATATCATAATTTATAATATCCACCAAAATATAGCTGTCTACAATATATGCACATAAGAAAGATCTGTTTGAGAGCTCTACAGTACAACCCACGTCAAAATAACATGGATACACATACTCCTCAGCTCTGACATATCCTCGTCTGCTGCTGGCAAAATAAATGTTGAAGTCTCCACGAGGCATTCCGTCTGTACGATTACAAGGCATTCAGCTGAAAGTCAACAGAAAAATCAGTTTATGAACTGAGCAAACACAACGTATTAAACGGCATCAAATCATACTTCTTGAAGACCAGATCAAGGTTTTTGAATGGCCTAAAGAATAATTAAAAGTAGACAAACAACACTCATTCCCATACCAGGATGCAAATGCAGTAAAGCCTACATGGTTATCAGCAGCCAAATGCAGCACGTAGTCAGTCATGACACACTTGACCACCATCAAGCTGTGAACTGTTACATTGATTTGTTGTCCTAATCCATTTTCTTTGGTTCATGATAGCCCCATCTCATTAAAATAGAGATGAGATAGA
>OMLP01046380.1:75401-95973 GCA_900302685.1 Spondyliosoma cantharus
GCTTTAGTCTGCAAAAAAAACCCAAAAAAAAACACATTTAATTTTTCTCCACAAGAGGGAGACCAAAACCTGATTATGAAATCGAGTCAGTCTCGATTTGTCTCAGGCTGAAGCTCACTTCTTGATCTCAGTAGGTCTACATGTTGGCCCATTTCATGTTATTAATTAGTAATCTTCTTGTTCCGACTGGCCCGAGGGGTTTCCACACACTAGTTTGGAGCATGTGAGAAAACTTAAAACAGGGGGAGACTTTTTATTTTTTGTATTTTTTTCTTTTGGGGTTATGTTTGTTTAGGGGAGCAGCCAGCTGATTGGCTGGTTGTGCGATGTGTTATATAGTAGTGATTACAAGCATACATACATAATCCTCAGGTAAACACAAGTTTTTTGTTGGTTTGATTTTAAGTGCATGACATCTGATCAGAAAAATGAAGTGAACCTTTTGTGATGGAATTGCAGCATAATGTTGGGAAGACATTATTCAGCGGGTCAAAGATGGAAAGAAAACGTAAACATTGCAAATCTATACCGTACAAAATAAAAAGAAAGACTCTTACATCAGAGCTGGATTTAACGTTAACCAGACTTTTTCAAAATAAAATCATAATTGAAAAACAAAACAAACAAAAAAAAACAAGCATTAAAAAACAACCCTCACACAACAGTGATAGCAATAGAGGATCCCGGGTTGTTTTCTTATCAATAGACGGTGATATTGGACTCCAGCCTGTTACAAGGTAATTAACGTTAGTTTGCCTGGCTTCCAACCGGTTGAGGGAGTTATTCCTTTTATCGGTTCTTCCGGTCGGCATTTTGAAAGAGAGAGAGCGAGCGAGCGAGCGAGCGATAGGGGTAGGGGGGTAGACAGTGCTGCTAGATCCCCCTTTCTCTCTGTTGTCCGATTGTTTTTATATCCGGAAATTAACCGGTGCCCCGCACGCCTAACCCCCCCAGCGCCTGACCCAAAACGTCGTCTGATAAGGCCGATGCCTTCAAGGAGTATGCTCTCCCGCTCCCAGCAGCTATGCTCGCCGTGAGAAAGAAGAAAATCCCCCAGTCCTCCCGACGGGAATCACTGCCGCCGTGTTAGCTGTTACTCGGAAGAGCTGTTTGAACGGTGGGACGGAGAGGGAGCTAGAGACTCTTCTCCAGCTCCAGCTGCCATCCTACTCCTGCTCCTCCCCCTCCTCCTCCTCCTCCACCACCACCACCTCCTCCTCCTCCTCCACCAGAACCACTTCTCTTTCTCATCACATCCAGAGGTAAATAAGCCGGATTCCACAATAACAACCTCTTCGCCGACAAATTGTTTACCTCCCCGAGTGTTTCCGCGTTGCCGGAACCGCCGGGTGGCCGTTGGGAGCCGTTAACGGGATCAGCCAAGGGGATAATTGTGATCTGTGATGGGGTCTTTGCTTTGTACCCCTGCCTCCCTGGCGTCGGGTCGGGGTTACGCTTCCTCAGGCAAGTCCGTGGTCTACTAGGGAGCTAGGGATGCGTCGATGAAGGCCATTGCGAGTGCGAGGTGGAAATCTAAAAGCCGTACGCGGTCCGTGTGGGGAAAAGAGCGTCACGGAGTCGGCAGCCCACGGCTAACTGGGTCCGATGCACTCCCGGTGATGCTAGCTTAGGCAACTTACAGATCTACCTTGCCAGCTTAGCTAGCATACGTTAGCTGCATCTCCAGTTGTTGCTAGCCGGCTAGCCCCGAGTTGATTTTAAGTCACTTTCGCAGGCGTAGCTGCGCTGCTCGTCCCCCGGCCAAGTGTCTACATCGTCAAAATAGCCATAAGTGAGTAATAATACAGTCGTATCTGGTGTGAGGTTGAGCTAATTCGGCTGTTATGTGTTTGGGTAGCCCCGGAAACATTTACTGACACTGTAACAAAAGAAAGAATTCAAAATGTGTACTAATTACATGCCTCTTTGTATCAGCGTCGGGATTTATTTCGTAGGTTTCGGCTGCGAGAAATGTATATGACTGATAAAGTCAGACGTGCTGACGTTTGAGGTTAGTTACAGACATAACGCTAGCTAGACACACACACATACACACACACACACACACACACACACACACACACACAGAATGGTTGTAACTTTTGTATCATTAGCTAGCTAAAGATAGAATTGTCACCACCAGAATCTATGTCCATTGCACGACCCCTCCTGCATTCACAGGAGAGCTGCAATGATTGATTGTGTGTGTCTGCAGCCACTTGCATACATGTTAGACGTGACACAGTTGAGGAAAAAAAAAAAAGATGCACACGGCGGAGGTGTGTGTTTATTAAGGGGGAAACGAACCAGGAAACAAGATGTCCTGGACACCCGAAGCTTATATGAATCAATAACTTGTGAAAGACATGCCCAGGCTTGCTAAAGGGTATTAACTATCTACGTCAGAGGTGCAGCTATATTGGCAGTGTAATAATGCACACTCATGAGCTGACACTCTTTTCAATCCTCACCCCCCCCCCCAGAGGAAGTGCACGGTAGTTATAAGGGAACACACTTAACTGTTCCTTAATGCTCGGGATCCTAATAAAAACACTGCTGCATGTAACGGTACCCATCCTTGTTGACAGTACATTCTGTGAGACTTCTTTTTTTCCTTTTTCTTTTTTTGTCTGTCTCTGCAGCGTTTTGGAGATGTGAGGATTAGGAAGAGATTGGTGATATCGAGCAGCCTGTGCATTGACACGACCTCTTGACCTCATCTTCAGCATGAATGGTGATATGCCTCATGTTCCCATCACTACTCTTGCTGGAATTGCTAGCCTGACAGACTGTAAGTGAAACGCCGTCTCCCTAATGCTGCTCGCACTGACCTAACACTAACATTCAAACCAAGATGTGGAGGGGCTAAGGAAAACTGCTTGACAACGGGTGACTCTGGGACAGACAGAAATGAAGGGGTTCATATTGCTAAAGATGGGAATTTACAAGCGCAGTAATCATTTTGATGAAATGTTGTAAACACAAAAGTGAAATCTGAAGAATGTATTCTGATTTTGGATCCATTAATTTCATCAAAAGTAAAGGAAGATATTTCAAGCTCAGGTTAACATATTAACAGTGGGCTGCATGGAATGGGTAATAAGCATTTTTCAGACTTTAAAGGAGACTTATTATGCTTTTTCTTTTGTCTCTTCCTTAAGAGTTTTATATAGGTTCCTGTGCAGGTCTTGGAAAATTAGAAAGGTCAAAGTCTGCACCAACAGAAACTCCTTTCTCCCACAGAAAACACTGTACTTGAAGTGTCTGAAATACCTTGTCAGTAATACTGTGACTTTGTCACATCACACTGTCACCATGTCACACATTTGTATAATTTAATGCTAAGCAGCTCGTTTGGAACCCAGTTAGTACATTTAGCACAACTGCTTTGTTGTTGTTAGCAGTGCTGACTCAGGCATGTGCAAGCTGACCAATCAGAGCAGACTGGCTATTCAGGAGAGGGGGGACCTTAAAGAGACAGGAGCTAAAATGCACGCTGCAGTACTAGACAGTGTGAGAACACTGATGTGTTTTCTGAGCTCAAAGGCATGTTAATGTATACTAGTAGTAACCCAAAATAAAATGATAAACCTGAAAATGAGCATATTCCTCCTTTAAATCCCTACATACTGACATTTTCAAATACTAATCTTTTTCCAGAAAAGTTTTATTTTATATATATTTTTAAAGCTTTCTTTAATTTTCCACCCAACCATACCTTTCTTTCCATCATCCTCTTAGTGTTGAACCAGCTGCCCCTGCCTTCTCCTCTCCCTGCCACCACCGCTAAGAGTCTGCTCTACAATGGAAGGATCTCCGAAGAGGTCGGCAGCCTACTGGTGTGTCGGGATGAGAATCTGGTGACTCAGCTGGCACAAAGCCTTAACCAGGTCTCCACTGAACACATGTAAGTACCACTCACCCATCCTTCACACCTCGCATTTAAGCAAGTGGGCAGCTGATGCCTGCAATATGATTGTCACTGACTATACTTTTGCTCGCTTTCCAGAGAGTTGAAGGACAACTTGGGGAACGATGAACCCGAGGGTGACATGCCAATGCTTCTCCAAACTCTGCTGTCCAGGAACCCCAAAATCTTCAGGGACAAAAGTAGGCCAACCCAGTACAAGGTTTGGGGTGGTAAGGAGGAGGCATTGAGCCATTGCTGTTCACTTTGCAGTCGAGCTTAGTGCATGCACTCTCACTGGCTGTACTCTTGGTTTTCCACTAATTATTCACCTGAGCATTTCCTCGATCAGATGCACTACCTGCGGCTAGTTAAGCTGCAATAGTTGTTTCCAAACTGAGGACAGCCATTGCGGGACAGAAAACATGGAATGGAACTTTTAATCGGCTATTTTATAATAAGTCAAAGGGATTACTTTGTTTACAAAAAGCAGATATAAGAGATAAAAAGTCAATAATCAATCACAAATTATTTTAAGTATGAATTAGAGACAATATGCTCTTTGTTTTTTTTTCTTTTTTAAATGGTCTTTTGGCTTTTTTATCCCTTTATTAGTAAACACCAGTAGAGAGATAACAGGAAATGAGGGGATAGAGATTCCACAAAGGTCCCCAGCCGAACACAAACTGGGATATCGTGGTTCATGGTTGGCATCTGAATGAAATTCCATTCAACTCCATTACATTGAGGAGGCAAAACAAATTTGACAGACTGAAATCTGACTAAATAAACCTAAAGCAAACTTATGTCTTCACTTGACAGACAAAGATGAAATCTGCTGTTAATCTCTTTGCCTCTTTGTCTCCATGGGTGGGAATAAAGCCGCTTCAACGGTTCCACTTCGTTTAGTCGACACTTTTAATTGGAATTTGAAAGTAATACATTACTGGGTGCTGACAAGTACTCTGAGCTCCTGTTTATAGCACATGTGATATTTAGCAGCAGAAGAATATTCGAAAAGGTATTTTGAATCCCACACACGTTTCTTAAAAGCATCACTGTGTTTGTTTTAGGTATCGTCAGTGATATCGCTAATTGCCACAAACAGCTCAAAATTTGTGTTTTAACCTTTGTTCAGGAAAGCCTTCTAGTTTTATGAGCAGCTTCACTACCCTGCAATTACTGGTAATTATAAGTGTATGGCGTGCATACACACTTTCATAGAATCATTATTTGTGCCAAAGAGGGAAAAATAAGAGAAAAGCTCTGCACACTGCCGTGTACTGCAAAGCTGGAGGTGCTGCTAGCTGCAAGATGAACATTAGTCAGAAAAAATAAACCACAAGAATCTGTGGTTGTGACCACACTCACACTCAGACCTCAAAAATATATATTTCATTAACACTGATGCATCGGCCTGTTGAGGCGCTGGGTGAAAACATGTTGCGGTTCATTGATTGGGCCATTTCAGCCAGTAGTGGGAACTTAGTGCTTCTGACCCCGTGAAATGATAAGTGTGTACTTATCACCTGACAAGATGCACACAACCTTGCACCTTGCTAAAAAAACACCATTTTCCTGCAGCTATAACCTCCTCCTTCATACTCTGAACTCTAAATGATGTTTTGTGTTGATACATTTTATTTTCAGAATGTGTAACAAGTCTATACAATTAATCTTTCAATACAGAAACAGTAGTTTACCATTGTGATGGATCCAAATAATGGTTCTATTGTCATACATTATACCACTATATTTCCAATTATATATGCATTACATTATTAACTATATTTATTTCTGAAATTTGGAGTACTTTTTCAAATATATAGAGTTATCAGACCATGAATGTCGGCCAAAGTGGTAATATGGCGCTGAGGCATTCGCCTCCATCATGCCTTCTTGCTCAGACCATGCCACCTTCAAACTAGGCCTTCATCTCATCTACACACCTGTAAAAAATTCCTTGACTGCACGTTTCATGGTTGTGATACTATTGCGTTGCTAAAGTCTGTCCGCAGATAGAACTAGAAACGATTTTGCGATGGGATCACACCAGCCTTGATGCCCTGGCAAAGTATTCAGAACTGCATTTATGTTAGTTCTTTGTGTAAAAGGTGTCTCTAGGACTACATTTTACCACGATGATTGCCAGCCAATGCAGTCACAGCTGATAATAATGCAACCCAGTATAGTAGAACTGAAGCAACACCTCTCTGACGCACTGTTAATGAAAAAAAAGGAAGGGAGGATTTATGAGATTGTAATTTTTAAGTAGTTTCCAGTATTGCTATTGAGAATATGTATTTTGGTTTTGGTGGATCGTCTTGTTACACTGCAGCTGCTATTTCATTTCACTTTCACTTTTGAATATTGTGTTTTACCTTGTATGTAAACCTGAATACCTGTATTACCAAGTTTCTATTCCTTGGGTACACAAGATAGTTTTGGTGCAGCAGAATTCAGTATGTTCAGCTCCTTGTTTGTTTGACCTTAATTGTGGATTTCTTTTATCTTTATCTCTTAGGTGTAATGCAGCAGCCATTAATGCAACAGTATAAGATTTCTCAGAATCAGGTGCATGGGAGTCCAGGATCAAACTATCAGCAAACCACAGTTCCTCAAAGCCCCTCTGGGTAAGGCAGTGCCAGCATACTGATGATGATGAAAAAGCAGAAGTATCTACATCTACTAAGACTACTTCTTTCTCTTTCACAGATGCTTTACATCCCAGCAGACTGGATCAGGTACTCGGTTCGCACCCCAGCAGAACAGCCCCATACCTAGTCCCTATACCCCTCAGAGTCCTGCAGACTACATGCAGTATAATCCACCCAGTTATTCGCAACACCAACAGAATCAGCAAGGTGAGTGTACACTAAAACCAGGAAACATTGAGTATGTTGATGAGCAGACACTCTCTTAATGTAATGTGGTAAAACTGCAGCTGTAGCTCTGCAGGAATTTATCTGTCTTTCTGTTAGATAGACATTGCAAATACTTCAGTGGGTAATTCATTTCGCTCTCTGTTTTAGTTGCTGGTGGTGTGAGAAATATCCATGACAACAAGGTCTCTGGACAGCTATCAAGCAATTCATCAAACCATAATGTGAGACTAGGCTCCAACGTAGACTACATCAACATGGCTCACAGACTAGGAAATGAGGTAATGCAGAGAATCAAGATATCTTGAGCTGGACCTCAGCAGATGCTGCAGTTGAAAATGCTGACAAATGTCTTGTGTTCACACAGGAGAATGACCCCTCCATGAGGGCTGCCACTTTTCCAGTTAAATCACCAGAGTCTGTGTGTTCCCCTGCAGGGAGTGAAGAGACTGCAAAAAGTATACTGCCTTAGCAACAAGTCAATGGATTGTACAATTCATTTTTTGACAAATTTCCTTTTCTGGTGCTCACCTTTCCTTGAATTTATTTGTGTTTTAGGAGAGTCCAGGCCTCCTCTTATCATGCAGTCACATCCACCTGATGTGCCACCAGGTGCAGCACCTGACCATCTCCTCACCTCTGCTGACCGCAAAAAGAAGCAGAAAGAAAGGAGTAGGGAAGAAAATGAAGAGATGGAAAAAAACGCTTTGTATGGCATTGTTAGTTCTCCATCAAAAGACTCCGCCAGGCTGACTTTAAAACTGTCACGCGTGAGAAGTTCAGACACGGATCAACCTGAAGAACTTACTCCTAAGGCACACGGGGACTTAAATCATGAAACTGATTTGGTCAATAACAAAAATCAGTTGTCAAGGACTGTACAGGATGTGTCGCTCAAGTTTGGTGCTGAGGAGCAGGCAAACTGTCAGCAGGCTCCTGCTCGGCCAAATACCAAGGACTCTGGAGTCATCAGCGGGGTTGTGTTCGATGATGCTGAGATAGATACAATTGCAGAGATCGAGAGAATAGAACGGGAGTCAGCCAGTGAGAGAGAACGGTGGTCTAAAGAAGTCCAGGATAAAGGTATTGTTTGCCCTGGGCCTTCTTGCATTTATTTCATGACCTAGGTTGGTTTGAGTTATTAGAAGATCTAAGCTACATTTCTCTTTATTGCAGATAAGCCACTGAAGAAACGGAAGCAAGACTCGTATCCTCAGGAATCCGGAGCTGATTCAAGTGACGGGCCTATCTTACAAGGGGGAAACACTGACAGCAGGTTGACACCCAAGAAGACAAATGCTGCAAGTAACGGTGCCAGTCGGCCTGCTTTAATGGTCAGTATTGATCTGCAGCAAGCTGGCCGAATGATTGGACAACCTGTGGTGGTCTTGGAAGCACAGAAGTTGTGTGAGGAACACCTACAGCGCATAAAGTCAAAGACTGACGTAAAGGTAGATAAAGTTGTTGAAAACCGACCTGGGATCATCAAACAGCAAGCAGATATTCCCAGGAAGTCTGGCTCAGATGGGCAACCAGAGACCACTAAAGAGAAGCAGGAACGGCGGCGCGAAAAACACAGACATGATGGCAAATCTGAGAGCGTCAAGGGACACACAGATGACAAACGGCCAGACACTCCCCGGCAGAAACATGACAAGAATTCAGATTCTCGCCACAAAGAGGAAAAGAACCACAACAGTCACCAGCCGGATGTCAGCCAACCTAAGACTCCAAAAACCATGAGCAAGGCAGAACGCATCTCGAAACATGGAGAGGAAAAAATTAGGGATCGAAATAAAGTTAAGGACAGAGACAAGGACAGAGTCAGAGACAGAGATAGAGACGTGGACAGAAATAAAGACAAAGACATTGATAGGGGCAGAGACAAGGACGGAGATAGAGAAACAGACAAAGATAGAGATGGGGACAGAGATAAAGACAAGGATGGAGAAGGAGAAAAAGACAAAGAAAGAGACAAGGTCAAAGACAAAATTAGAGATAGAGACAAAATTAGGGTGAGGGACAGAGATAAAGACAAGAACGGAGACAGAGATAGAGACAGGGAGAGAGATAAAAACAAGGAAGGTGAAAAAGATAAAGATAGAAACAAGGACCGAGATAAAGACAAGGACGGAGTCAGAGATAAAGATAAGGACAAGGACGGTGTCAGAGATAAAGATAAAGACAGGGATGGAGTCAGAGATAAAGACAGGGATGGAGTCAGAGATAGAGATAAAGACAGGGACGGAGTCAGAGATAGAGATAAAGACAGGGACGGAGTCAGAGATAGAGATAAAGACAGGGACAGAAAAAGAGATAGAGATAAAGACAGGGAAAGGAAACACAAGACGTTGCGGGAAAACTGCAACAGACACTCACCTGATGGCAACACCAGACCTGACAGCCCAAAGGTAAAGCGAGACGGAAGCCGAAAATCCACTGACCTCAACGGTCGACAGAGGACCGAGAATTCCAACCATCAAAATGCCCAAAACAAGGAAGAGAGGAGGAGTGGGGACGGCAGCCTTAACTGCCAAGCGAGAAACAAACAGCCTTTTGAGACAAAACCCAGCGAGTTCCCCTCGTACCTGTTGGGTGGCACGTCAGGAAGTCTGAAGAACTTTGTGATTCCTAAATTGAAAGGGGACGTGAAAGAGAAAGATCCTCAACCTCTGAACAATCTTAAAGACGCCTTGAACGAACCCATTGTCAGACTGAAGCGAGTGTCATTGATAGAGAGCTTTAGCAAACGAGCTAAGCCTGTTGTTGTGCTTCGAAGACTCAGTATTGACGAAGTAAAGACCATCATTCGGGAAAGCAGAGATGCACAGATCTCCAGATCCAGGAAGTGGTCCTCCATTGACAAATCGGAGAGAGGTATGATTTAATTTGTTTATTAAATATTTGCACAAAGCTGTTTCTGGATTATTTATTTACTTTGAACCACTGTCTCAAGTATAATGTTGTTGGAGTCATTAATTGGAATAAATAGCTGTGGATTAAGTTCCTGAATTGATCTAAGTGTAAATTCTTCTGTCCTGAAAACTCACTTGCCTCTTGTGCTTACAGGGATGTCGATTAAGAGAAAGCACAGTATGATCAGTAAGAAATCCAAGTACGCTGAGGTGGACTCAAACGAAGACAAAAGCAATGAAGATGACTCTGACAATGAGTGTCAGTATTAAAACTAAAACAATTCACATTTATTGTCAGAATACTGTGTTACCATGCTGCAATGCAGTAATCCATAAGATGTAGAAAGATACTTGCAAATGCTTTATATTACAATAATTATCCGTTTAATAGATCCATAAATGATGCTTTATGTTCTGTTACTTAATTTTCTGACTTATCCCTTTTATGTTATTGTTGTAGCTGCAAGGAAAAGGTACAAGAAAGGTCAAGACAAAACATGGAAGGCCAATGCCCGCCGGGGGTCTGGTAGCCGTCATCGCGATCGGAGCCCTGATGGTTCAGATGGAGGCACTCCACCACCAAGCTTGAAAGATGGTGAGGCTTTTTTGCATCAGATCACACCTGGCAAATGGATAAGTTTTTTACCCAAAGATAGAAATATCTTCATATGTAACATTTACCGAATTAATATGAGTGCTCAAATAGTTAATAATGTGTTGTAGAGAGCATTTTTACAAAGTTTATAAAGTTTCTTCTTATGCAACAACTCTCAAAATGGAGCGATTTCCAAAAGATGGCTGGGGACCTTCTCTATAGGTGTCTAAGAAGTTAATATATTCGTAAAATTTGCAATGTTTACTGTTAATAAAATGTCAAACGAATTTACAAGAAAGAAAATGATTTAGAATTTGCCACAGCCGCTTTGCAGTTTGCTAAGTTCACTCATGCAACAACTCTTTCAATCAGACAATTGATAAGGAAGTCTGGGGATATAGTGGCTTTGCCAGTGGTTGAGGCTTTTTTTAGTTGTTTTGTGAAGGACGTCATTTGAGAGAGGGGCCCTTCAGTGTGGCCCAACACGCATGTGCATGCAAACAGCTAAAGAGTGTGGTCACATGTGGCCCATACCACCTCTGAAAGAGATCCAAGTAATCAGATCTCACATGTGTCCTCAATGAGTCTTAGGGATGTTCAAACCTGTACTTGGAGCTGTCCACTTGTGATCAGATCCCTCAGGGTGGATGTAGATACCAAGTGTAAACAAGGCCTATATTTTGTTAATTATTTCTAAGATGGCAAAATGATTGTCTCTCAATTATAACTTTAGACAACAGACAAAATTGTGCTTCTAATTTCTGATGGCTCTCACTCAAATTATTGCAGTTTGAAACCAGTGATCAGCCAGGCCAATTACCTGGATAGCTATATTACTACACACAAGTCTTTTCTCTATTGAACATTCAGTACTTCGGGGTTAGTTGCTGCTCTCAAGGATTCCACTAATGTTGTTATTGTTTTCTTTTTGTTGTTCAGTTGCCAGAAAATTAAAGAAAAAGGAGCAACATAAAAAGAGGAAGGCGTACGAGTCCAGCCTGACACTAGAGGGTATCGTTTAACCACTCCGTTAAAAAAAAAAAGATTTCATAAAAATGATGAATTGTTGTTTCAAACTACATATTTGTATTAATCAATTTGTTAACATTTGTTTAACAGAAAAGCTGGACTCATCCTCAGTTAAGAGATTCACAGCAAGTTTGGACAACATTCTTGAGAGCCTTGAGGACGTGGACCTTGCTGCTGAAGGTAAACATCAAGTGCTGCACGGTTTCCAAAGCTCTCGGCTTGCTTGAAGTGTTGAACTGAAAAATCTGACAGTATTATAACTTTGTGCCCACAAACAGATGATGATGAGATACCCGAAGAGCTCTTGCTTGGAAAACACCAGCTGAGTGAGCTAGGCAATGATTCATCTAAGATTAAAGATATGGGCGTCTTTAACAAGGTAAGAGTACGAACATAGTAACAATCAGGTTCACAGTTGATTTATAGCTGTTGAAGATCAGGTCACAGCTGTGTTGTGGTGAAAATAACAACTCTTTTGTTCTGTCCACAGCTTCCATCTAGTAAACTGGTGAAAATTTTGAATATCCTGGAGAAGAACATTCAGGACAGCGTCAAACTTTCCACATTAATGAACCACGTAAGTTGATATTACTTTGAAGCCGTGGGAGTGATAATGTTTTTCTCACTCAGTTTTCAGCGAGTTTTGTCCTTTGTTTTTATTTTTTGTTTTTTTATTAATTGCTTTTGACATCTGTAGGATGATGATTCCATGGAGGAGGAGCGGCTGTGGCGTGACCTTATCATGGAGAGGGTGACCAAGTCCGCTGATGCCTGTCTGACTGCGCTCAACATCATGACATCTCCACACATGCCCAAAGCTGTTTATATAGAGGATGTGATCGAGAGGGTGTTGCAGTACACCAAGTTCCATCTGCAAAACACTTTGTATCCTCAGTATGACTCCGCCTTCAGAGTGGATTCCCATGGAGGTCAGCACAGTTATCTTTTGTTCTTTTAAGTTGTTCTACAAAAAGATTGCAAAAATCTTGATTTCCAGTAGCTACCTTTGTGTATGCAAAGTTGATATATTATTACCCCAATTAAAAAAAATATGCTTTGTAAAACATTGATAAAAACAGATTTCGGGGATTTGCAAATCTTTTTCAGCTTATTAATGATGCCTCTAACACACAAAATGAGAAGAACCACATCGTCCCAACTTTTTTCATGATCCATGTTGTTTTTTTGTTTTGTTTTTTTGAAACAGGTTGTGGCTTAAATTGTCTTTGCGCCTTTTATATAAAAATATTGAGTAATGTTTCAAAACTGGAAGCAGTTGCATTATTTTCAGGGATTTACTATTTAAGAAAATGCAAATACTTAACCTTTAGACAACTTATCAACCCCCGACACCCTTTTGTATTTCCCCGTGGTGTTACTATTGGTGCAGCTGTCGCAAAGACGTTGTCAACCTGGCTACTGTCCAAAGCAAGAAAACGACAGAAACCCAGATGGCTATGAAAAATTAAAGTTAAACACCTGGCTCTATGAAAAAAGTAGGCTGGTTTTGTGTGTAATGATCTCATCAAAATAATGCCCGTGGTTAGCTGGTGTGGCTGGTGGTAAGGGCAAGCACATATCTACGCGGGAACAGACTTTAACACAACTATGGAGTTCTCCATCGAGTGACTGCCTGCCCGTTCTCTCTTCTCAGTTTCTATCACTTTCCCTCTTTGCCTTCTTTGCACAGATACGCTTCCTTTGTGCTGCAATTCAATCTTATTTTTTCAGTGGAAAATCCAGCCCAGTGGCAGACCGAATACCATAGTTAAAGCGAGGGTTGCAGGGAATCAATCTATACGCAGGTGGTGCCACGTTTCTTCAGCATTACACTGTGCAATCAAAGTTCAAGCAAAAAAAGTTGTCCATTGCAAGTTTAAATTCATGAAGTAAGTGCTTATCAGCTGAAGTTAAGGACAATTTGACCTTTTTTAAAAAAATAAAATCAATGAATAGAAAGATGAAAGAATATTCTTGTAGCTATATTTCCTGATGTGAAACCCTGCAGTTGAATCGAAAACATTCTACCACATCTGCCACATTCTAACACTATTTTATCAAAAAGAATACTTAAGTATTCTGCAGCCTTGGTACTTTTCTGCTGCTGTTTGAAGTGGCTTACTTATCTTTTATTCCACTCTTTTTTTCTCTTCATCTTCCTCACCTTAGGTGGCATGCATACTTCAAAGTCCAAGAGAGCAAAGAGTTCTGCCCACAAACAGAAGGTGGTGGTCGTGCTCTACAGCAAAGTGTGTGATATCATCAGCAGCATCTCAGAGCTCCTGGAGATCCAGCTGCTAACTGACACCACTATTCTCCAGGTGAGACTCTTGATCTGGTTTCCACATAATTCAAAGTCATGACCCCATTTCACCTTTGATTCTCAGGCTTTAACACACCTGATTGCTTTTGCGCCTTTATAATTTATTAGGTGTCCACCCTGGGTATTACACCGTTTTTTGTGGAGAACGTCAGTGATCTGCAGTTGTGTGCCATCACACTGGTGACAGCAGTAAGTCTGCGATAGTGTGCAATTTTCATGTTATTCTAGCAGTTCATTTTGCCACAGTTTTTTTCATGACATCTCTATTGTTATGTTTTGATTTTGCGTTTTGCATTTCACTCTTCCCTCAGGTGTTCTCTCGTTACGAGAAGCACAGGCAGCTCATCCTCGAAGAGATCTTCACCGCCCTGGCAAGACTGCCTACCAGTAAACGCAGTCTCAGGAACTTTAGGTGATAACATCTTGTGTAGTGAATATTTGCTCAACAAATCAAATGAATGAAGAAATTGTTTGTTGACCTTCTCTGTGTTGCTCTGTATCCCTATTCTCCATGTCATGCTTCCCCAGGCTAAACAGCTGTGACACAAATGGAGAGCCCGCGTATATCCAGATGGTCACAGCGCTGGTTTTTCAGCTCATCCAGTGTGTGGTACACTTTCCCTCAGAGAGGGACCCAGATGATGATCACAATAAGAAGGTAACTAGCAATGACTTAACTGAAACTTAGGTGTACTTATCTTATCTTAGTGTACTACTTAGAAATTGTTTTATATATTAAAGTAATTATTTTTGTAGGTGGATAAGGACGTCTTCATCACAAACTCTTATGAGACCGCCATGAGGACAGCTCAGAACTTCCTCTCAGTGTTTCTAAAGAAGTAAGTCATTGGTCCCACACTCGCTGCACAGCACAATGTCTGCTCTTGATCCCCACCCGCACCTCTTTAACTGCAAGCCACTGTCAGCTTTGTCTATGGATTTTTCGTACCACAGTCTACCTGCTTCTTCCATGGAACAAGCTGCAATATTAACCTGCTCAATGTTCAAAAATCTAACTATAAAGCTTGGAATCTTTGTCTGTCTGTCTGTCTGTCTGTCTGTGGGCCAGACTTGGTGAAATTTGGACAAACGACACTCAATATTAAGAAGGTTTATATAAACAGGGAACTCCAACTCAAGACTGACTCACCAACTTATACGATATCAATCAAATCAATTAAACAGGTGCATTTTGAGTGGTCACTGAACCAGTACACTAAAAAGATTGTATTTTGTATGTTTCAGGTGTGGCAGTAAGCAGGGCGAGGAGGACTACAGGCCTCTGTTTGAGAACTTTGTTCACGACCTGCTGTCTTCAGTCAACAAGCCTGAATGGCCGGCAGCTGAACTGCTGCTCAGTTTACTGGGCCGACTGTTGGTGAGTAGCATCGTTCACTTCAAAGTCGACATCATTCAACACCTTCCCAGTGTTGTTGATGTTTGTTTTTATTGTGACATTTCTACTCCACTTCTTGCACTCCAGGTGCACCAGTTCAGCAACAAGCAGACAGAAATGGCACTCAGGGTGGCGTCGCTGGACTACCTCGGCACTGTGGCCTCTCGTCTGCGCAAAGACGCCGTCAACACCAAGATGGACCAAAAGGCTATTGACCGCATTCTCAGAGAGGTAGACTGGATAGTTACAAAATAATTTTATCAGATGTAAGTTAACAGTGTCATTGATGCTCCTTTTGTTTATTGATCTCCTTACAGACTCCAGGCAGCGATGAAGTTCAGCAGCTCCAGAAAGCCTTGCTACACTACCTAGATGAGAACATCGAGACAGAGCCATCTCTGGTGGTGAGTGTTTAATCTTCATACACTCAGCTGTGTACTTACAGAAATCATTATGGTCACATTTACGATACCCTGAGGACTGGATGCTCAGTGTTTGTATGCAGTAATACCATCTTGAAGCCCCGTACTCATGTTACTTGAAGCTCTCAAATGACTTGACATAAGGATATTGAGAGTTTTTAGACATGGCTTGGGTTAAACGGGGTTCTGTTGTGATAAAGTGATAAACTCTTTAGCATTCTTCATCACATATGTATGCATTTGTTTTCTTATAGTTTTCCAGGAAGTTTTATGTTGCCCAGTGGTACAGGGACACTGCAAGTGAGGCAGACAAAGCGATAAAGTCCCAAAATGAGAGCGATGAGGACCTGAAAGGCGGACGTCTTTCCAAAGAATTTGACTCAACTGAGGAGATTATGCAGAGGGCCGAGACACGAAAGAAATTCCTCCGCAAGGTCATCAGGGCATCACATTCCAGTTCTTTGAGGTAAATATTACTTTACTTTGGATGATTGCACTAATTGGCTGTTTGACTTGTCCACCTATCCTGGAGTTAAATGATCTTCTGTTTTTTTCTTTCAGGGAAAACTCTTACACAATTGATTATGAGGACTCCTGTCTGATTGTCAGATATCTGGCCTCTATGAGGCCGTTTGCACAGAGCTTTGATATTTATTTATCACAGGTAAGAGGATTTATTTTAAATAAATGTGAGTGTGAGTTTTTGTTGTGTTGGCTGTCACTAACCTCTTCCTCCTCTTACTGTCCCCCTTGTATAGATTCTGAGAGTGCTGGGTGAGAGTGCCATCGCAGTCAGAACTAAAGCCATGAAGTGTCTGTCTGAAGTAGTAGCTGTGGATCCAAGTATTCTTGCACGGGTGAGTTCAAGGTTCTTGTTTTTTTAACTTCACAAAGAAATGCAAATTGCAGTCCCCTTAAAAAATGTATGAAAAATGTATGGTGTAGTATGTGGGATGAGTTGAGGAATCTCAAAGCCTGAGGAAAGAAGCTGCTCTTTAGTCTGCTGGTCCAGTAGTGGATACTTCTGTATTCCTTGCCAGACAGCAGATGGGTACACATGCTGTCGCTGGTATGGCTGATGCTCGGTAGATGGGTACCAATGATGTTCTGAATGGTTTTAATCACCCACTGCACTTTCCAGTCCTGAACCATGCCAAATTTGTACTGTTTCTGGTCAGGATTCTTTCTAACGCTTATCATATGTAGTTAACATGAACCTAGCATGGCAATTTAGCTTTCTTAAAGGACAAGTTCAACCAAAAATGAAAATTCAGTCATTATCTACTTACCCCTTTGTGAATGGAAAGTCGGACAAAGTTTGGTAGTCCACAAGAAATTTTCTGGAGCTTCACAGCAAAACACCTTTCTCTTAAACAACTGAAGTACATGGGGACTTGATTTAAAAATAAAACAAAAAACAAAGCGATTTCATAGAGCTGTTCTGATGTAATTCAAGTCTCCGGAAGCCCGGATATCAGTTGTTGTCAGAAGTTGTTTACACGTGTGTGATTGAACTTGTACAACCGCTTCAGATGGGTTGACGGTCACGCTTTTAGCTTAGCAGCTACAGTGAAGATTTCCGCTTAAAAAAGGGTGTAAAAAACAAATCAGTTTAAGATTTTAGATCTCCCGGAGCCTTGGATAACACAGGACGAAGTGTATGATTTTTTTTACGTTTTAAAACAAGTCCCCATCCACTACAGTTGTTTAGAAGAATGTTACAATGCTATTTGGCTGTGAAGCTCCAGAAATGTTAGGTGGACATAAGATTTCTATAAACATATAGCCATTTCTGAGCTTTCTTAGCCAGGGTACCTTAGAATACTGGACTAATGATTTTTTTTGTTATTTTTCTTTCCCAGATAAAAGCCATCTTTTATATTTTATTCATCTTTTTTTAGAATCAATTCTAACAGGGGGATTCTGTTTAGAGCTTCGGGGTTTTGTTTTGGCATTAACAGGCAAATTATGCCAGTTTAACACAGTCAATCTAGCAGCTGTAACATTCAGTAATGTCTATTTATGCTTGACTAATCTCCCCTATTTGTTTCCAGTTGGATATGCAGCGTGGGGTTCATTGTCGCCTCATGGACAACTCCACCAGTGTGCGAGAGGCAGCTGTGGAGCTCCTCGGCCGTTTTGTGCTCAGTCGACCGGAGCTCATTGAGCAGTACTATGACATGCTCATTGAAAGGATACTGGTAATTTCTTAAGCTTCCCTTTTCACCTTATTTAACAGCTCAGTGTGAGGTTCTGTAATGCAAGCGAGTGTAACCGTTTTATTTTCTAGTGGTAAAGTTTAAATTGATTCGGCCACATCATATGCGCTTTAAAGGAATGGACCAAGTCAATCATGAGACAGGCTAAAGTGGAACTTTGCCCTTGAATATAGAAAACTCTAACCAAGAAGTTCATTTAAAGTGCAAAGGTTAAGCTAAGGTTAAATAATCTTTTTTCCCATACTGCCACCTACAGATCTAATAAAGAACTGCGACCATTTGACAGTGCAGTGCTTTTTTCACAGGCTCCTACCTATTAGTGTTTGTCCATCAGATATCTGTTTATTTTACATATTAAATTAACATTAATTAATTAAGATACTTGATCTTTTCCCAATCAATTTCAAATGTAATTGTCAAATTAATCAAAGACAAAAAGGCACTCGACTTTAAATCCATATTGAGCTGTCCTTGTACCCATTTTGTCTTTACACAGGACACAGGTATCAGTGTGCGGAAGAGGGTCATTAAGATCTTGAGGGATATTTGCCTTGAGCAGCCTGACTTCCACAAGATCACTGAGATGTGTGTCAAGATGATCCGGAGGGTCAACGATGAAGAGGGGATCAAGGTCTGTATTTCTTTTTATGCAAATTTCACCTTCAAGTGTTGAAAAGTTTTATATTTCAGTATACAGTTTTTATACATATGACATATTTTTCCATGCAGAAACTTGTGAACGAGACATTCCAGAAACTGTGGTTCACTCCCACACCCAGTCATGACAAAGATGCACTGACCCGGAAAATCTTGAACATCACAGATGTGGTACGTATTCTCTGGGCTTGTGATAAAAAGGTTCATGCCATCATTTCAGTAAGAAACATCTTTGTTTTTGTCTCTGACTCATGCTTTGTTGCGTTTGTTTCATCCCAGGTGTTGGCATGTAAAGATTCTGGCTACGACTGGTTTGAGCAGCTTCTCCAAAATGTAAGTTTTTAACTCCTGCAGCTGCTTTGATTTCTCAACAGCAGCGTGAGTGTCTATCTAAATAGTTGCTGCTTGCATATTTTGTCTAGCATCTTATCTAATATCTGTATGCCAACTGTTTAGTTGCTGAAGTCAGAGGAGCAAGCGTCATACAAACCTGCCAAGAAGGCCTGTGTTCAGCTGGTGGACAATCTGGTTGAACACATACTGAAATATGAAGAGTCTCTTGCAGGTAAAAAATGAAATGTAATAGTATGTTTGACTGCAAAATTCTTGTGTTAAACAACAGGCGTCGATGTGCCAAGTATCAATGTTGGCTGTGATTGTGTTTCAGACTGTGAGGACAAAGGGGTCAACTCAGGTCGTCTGGTTGCATGCATCACAACTCTCTACCTGTTCAGCAAGATCAGGGCACAGTTAATGGTCAAACATGCAATGACTATGCAGCCCTACCTGACCACCAAGTGCAATGTGAGTATATTCCTTTTGTTCAGTATTGCTTGAAAGTGTGAGGGATAATTTGTTGAGACTGGTCCCCACTGTAAGCAAATTAACACATTTTTATGAAGTACTACAGCCCCATCTAGTGGCAGCCACATAAAAGCACAAATGTTCAACACAGAGTCCATCCCAGTGCCCACATTTGTGGTGTTTGGATGAAGTCAAGTGCCTACTCGTGTGCAGTATCTCCAGTAATTGCCCATTAAGACCACAAACATGTGGAGGTTTGACAGAGCTTACTGAAACACACTTGTTTAATAAGGACATCCCACTTGTATACTTTATACCTTTATATTAACCTGCAACGCTTGAATAAGAAAAAGATCATTTGTCCAAAAATCTGTCATAAACTTAATTCAAAATTGCCTTGAAATGGTCCCAAAAAGCATTCAATTGAACTATCCAATACCTGTAGACACCCAGTAATATTCTGTGGTAACCGACTGTGGAGGTTCTGCAATAACTTATTGAATATTATGAAAAATGACATGGAAGCCTTTTCATGTCTGCTGATTATTGTCGGTCCAAAAACCAGCCTGAAGGTGCATTACTGACAACAACAAAAAGTTATTTTCCAGCTTTTGGATTATGCAGCTCACTCTTTATTGATGTTTCAGACTCAGAACGACTTCATGGTGATATGTAACGTGGCAAAGATCCTGGAGCTGGTCATCCCTCTGATAGACAGCCCGAGTGAGACCTTCCTCACTACCTTAGAAGAAGACCTGATGAAGCTCATCATCAAATATGGCATGACGGTCAGTGTCGTTTGTAGCGTACGGCTTTCACAGTTAGCTCTCGAAGAGGGCGCTGATGAAACTACTGCTCCGAGATTTAAGCATGACGTCATTTGTTGTGTCTGCTTCCCAGGTTGTCCAACACTGTGTAAGCTGCCTCGGTGCTGTTGTCAACAAGGTCACACACAACTACAAGTTTGTTTGGGCTTGTTTCAACCGCTACTATGGTAAGACTTATGTACTGTGACAAACATTTTCTCATACTAGAATTCTTTCATACTTTGAAATAAAAAAGGCCAGAAAAAGAATAAAAAATACACAAATGTACACAGAGCTGGCAATTGTTAAACTGTTCATTAATCTTCAAATTTAAGTTTACATTTAAGCCCATACTCAGTCTTACCTCAAATTTACAGGAGCTCTGGCCAAACTGAAGACACAGCACCAGGAGGACCCCAACAGCTCCACCCTCGCTGCTAACAAACCGACTCTCCTGCGCTCACTGTTCACTGTGGGAGCTCTCTGTCGACACTTTGATTTTGACCAAGAGGAGTTCAAGGGTGCTAACAAGGTAAACAGCAATCAGTAAGCAATCTGCTTCAAAATATGTGTTTAAGCAGAATCTCTTTTGATGACTGACTTGCTGTACCCCCCCC
>OMLP01046380.1:95993-111853 GCA_900302685.1 Spondyliosoma cantharus
CTCCCCCCCCCCCTTCATTTCTCTTAGATTGTCATTAAGGACAAAGTGTTGGACCTTCTGTTGTACTTCACCACTCACGAAGATGAAGAGGTCCAAATCAAGGCCATCATAGGTCTAGGTATGTTGAACCTCATCTCAGATTGTATTGATACCTCTTTTAATCTTCTAAATTTCCTGTTTTATTGTTTTTGACTTTTGTTCCCTCACTAATTGTGTCTGTATTTGAATGATTTTTTTTGTCTCAAGGCTTCCAGTTCATCATGCACCCAGAGCTGATGTTTGTGCAGGATGTGAAGGTTCTGTATAACAATACCCTGTCAGATGAAAGCAGTTTGGTCAGTCTGAAGATACAGGTGCTTAAAAACCTGCAGACGTACCTACAGGAGGAGGACACCCGGATGCAAGAGGCTGATCGCGAATGTGAGTTTAACATCTCATGTGCTCTGTTATGCCATAAACTATCAATGTCATGTAGAACATCCTTTGATTGATCAAGTTGATGTTTTCTTTGTACATTCAGGGAAGAGCCAAGCTAAGCAGGAGGATCTGAAGGAAATGGGAGACATCTCATCGGGCATGAGCAGCTCCATAATGCAAATCTACCTGAAGCAGGTGCTGGAGTCTTTCTTCCACTCCCAGTCCACCGTTCGACACTTTGCCCTGAGTGTAATCACACTGACTCTCAGCCAGGGCCTCATCCATCCTGTACAGGTACGCTCACAGTCTCACTAACCCTAACCCAAACTCAAGACAAAACAGATAAGTACACTACCTTTTACAAGCAAGATCTTTGTGAGATTGCCCTCGCTGCTGCTTTGAATACATCACGAGCTGTTCACAGACTAGGAAAAAAATTGTGTTTTTTTTTAGTGTGTGCCCTACTTGATCGCCATGGGAACAGACCCAGAGCCAACCATGAAGAACAAGGCCGATCAACAGCTGGCGGAGATCGACAAGAAATATTCAGGCTTCATCCACGTGAGTGGCTTTTCTGGTTTATGATCAGTGTGTGTAAATCGAAGTGTAAATGCGATTGTTTGATTTAACTGTATCTGCGGCTTGAGTGGTGTGTATGTTTTGTTATGGCTGGAGAACTTCAAACAGCTGAGGCTACAGTGAACGCTCAATGCTGCGAGGAAGGAAAGCATGGCTTTACACTCCAAATTTAATGTTACAATGACTTACAATCAGTGTTAATATATAAGTAGTAACTTATTGTCTAGACTTGACTTAAGTGATTCTCGTTAGATGAGGGGAAATCACAAGGCAAGTGTCTGTCAGAGTGTCTGAATTTCAACCGTCATCATTTTATCTATGCACTTTCTGAGTTGTATCTCTCTGTGAATTCACAGATGAAGGCTGTAGCAGGGCTGAAGATGTCTTACCAGGTACAACAGGCCATCAAGGGATCCAAAGGTGCTGTGATTCGAGGCTTCCGTCACGATGACTCAGACTCCGCTCTCTGCGCTCATCTCTACACTTTAGTCCGCGGGAACCGACAGCACAGACGCGCTTTCCTCATTTCCCTGCTCAACCTGTTCGATGACAGCTCCGTAAGTTTGCCTCTCTCCTTCAAACTGATTCTCTTCTCTGCTTACAGTTTTTCAGGTTTTCCCATCCAGCTCCTGTAGTGATGTTTTGACACTCTGTCCTTTACAGAAAACGGAGGTGGCCATGCTGTTGTTCGTAGCAGACAGCTTGGCGTGCTTCCCCTACCAGACCCAGGATGAGCCTCTTTTCATTATGCACCATATAGATATCACTCTGTCCGTCTCTGGCAGCAACCTGCTCCAGTCTTTCAAGGAGGTGAGAGGCTTTGTCTCATTTTGCTCATGACTTATTGATCTTAGTTGTTTTGTTTAGCATGAGCTTATTTATTTGGTCTTTTACTGAGTGACTTTTTTCTCTGCGCAGTCTTTGCGGAAAGAGCCTGTACAGCGGGAAAAGACGACAAAGAAGCCAAAAAAGAAGAAGAAGAAGAAGAAGAAGAAGAAGCAGTCCCGGAGGAGGAAGAACAGCTCTGATGAGGACGAGGACGACGAGGAGAATGATGAAGACGAAGACAGCAGTAGCACATCCAGTAGCAGCGATGAGGAGGAGGAGGTGGTGGTCCACAGGCGAAAGAAATCAGCCGGTTCCGACTCTGACTCCGAAGACGAGGATGCACTTATAGACCGTCTGCCTGAGAACCCCGACCCTCTCCTGGACTTTGCCAGTGCTTCACAGGGTATTCTGCTGCTGCTGGTGCTGAAACAACACCTGAAGAATCTGTATGGCTTCTCAGACAGGTAGGCCGCATGAAAAATGCCAATCAGCAATTCTTTTATTAACACTGCCTCAACAGTGCAGCTGTTTACGTGACTGAACGGAACTTTTCGTTTGCAGCAAAATCCAGAAATACTCACCCACAGAGTCAGCCAAAGTGTACGACAAGGCTGTGAACAGGAAGTCGAAGGTGCACTTCAACCCTCGTCAGACACTGAATTTCCTGAAGTATGACACGGCCAACATGGATCTGAGCTATGAGACCAAGAAGAATATCGTGAAACAGTATCTGGACGTAAGCATTCAGTGTTGTGTTTTAAGTTTATTTCAGTCTCAGGAACATATACCAGCAAAAGGTATGTCTGTGAGAAGGAGAGTGCAGAATATCGTTTGTCTCTGAATATCAGGTAGATCAAATTAATTCAAGTCATGTTCAACAACTGACGGAAACCTTGGTGCATTAATTAATAAACTGTGTCCAAGGTTATTTTTCTGTATTGATCCACACATCCACACTGTTAGATGGAAATAATCATATCAACTGAAGTGTCACCTGCTTTTATCTCTCAGTTCAAGGTACTGATGGAGCACTTGGATCGTGACGAAGAGGACCAGGAGGGTGAAGCGAGTGCCAATGCCAGAAACAAAGCAATTACTTCGCTGCTCAAGGGCTCAAAGCCCTCAAACCACAACCACAATAATCACACTGCTCCAGTGGAGACCGATGAGGAAGAGAGTGAGGATGAAGATCCCCCCGCGGTAAGAATTTTAAAGAGCAGAGATTACTCAGAGGATTTACATGTTAGATTTCCTGTGCATAGACTCTGGGCGTTAATGAGGTCGTGTGGATTTGATATTTGGAGTACACAACAGAAGTCGTGGATTTTTCAGTTTCTACTAATTGTTCTGGAGCTACTGTTGACACATTACGAACATGTGGAAAATCTGTGTGATGCTGCCGCTATAAAAAAACAAACAAAAACGAAGAGTAATAAACAACTGCATGTTCTTTCCACAGCGGAAACCAAGGAAAGGGGATTCCGCAGAGGATTCAGGTCACAAGCATGAGAGGGTGGAGGCCATGGACGTCGTCGCCATCCTCCGTCCCAAATACAAAGACAGACCACAGATTGCCAGGGTCGTTCAGAAGATCAAAAATGGCTACAGCATACACTGGATGACCGGCTCTTACTCCGGGCCCTGGGTAGTGGCAAAGAAACGGGACGGTCGCAAAAAGGTGCCTTGGGTCGACACGATCAAGGAGTCAGACATTATTTACAAGAAGATCTCCTTGACAAGCGGTCAAAAGCTGTCGAACAAAGTGGCACAGACGTTACGGGCGCTGTACGCTGCCAAGGAGGGGGGGAAGAGCTAATCAACTGACAAGACACCCCTCACAGCCCAAATCTACACGGATCCAATATGTTACAGAGAGAAGAGGGACTCGGTGGAGGAACAAGCAGTGAGAACACTGGTCTGTTTGAAAACAGAGAAAAACACGAGAAGGAAATGTTTTGGAAAACATTGTGTGGGAGTTCCTTCGCTGTTGTGCAGCAGCTTCGTTGTATGATTTTTACTCCCACTGTACCATAGTTTAACTCAACACATGTTTATATCTGAACATAATTCTGTAAAAAAAAAAAAAAAAGAAACTGAATGTTGGAAATTAGTGTATTGATGATGTTCTTAATAAAGTGTTTTTGGAGTTTAAAACTAGCACCAGATGGATTTATTCACTTGACCAGAGCTCCAACAACTTTTAACTTTCTTCTTCTTTTCCTGTTTGTTTACCCACACTGTGTAACGGAGTATCTTTGATATAATTTATTTTACGTTATAAGCAGTGCAGTATCTGTGCCTATATGCAGGGGAAGTTATATTGTTTTTAATATAGATTTTGATGTTAGAGAACACAGAGCAAGAAAAAAGTGATCCCCTGCTCCTCTGGTGGAACAAATACTGCAATAAATTTTTCTTACGTCTTTGTTACTTGTTTGTGTTTTTTTCCCCTACATCAGAGTACGCATTGCATCATTTTCAAAGTCATGGGGCTCGTCTTTTTTTGCCCAAACTGTACCTCTGAAGAAATAACATCACGTCTCACTCATCTTGTCATGGTGGTTCTGACTATGAGGATGTGCTCATCAGCAGCTGGCAGGTACCTTGATGACATCTCTCAGACCTCGGCCCACATAGTTGTTTATGTACTTTGCACACATTCTCTGTTCGTTGCTAAGAAAATATTAAACATAAAAATAGTCCTGTACTGACTGCTGCTAATTTTTAACAGCAATGCAATTATACCTGTGTATATTTTCTGTCTCATCTCTATGAAGGCTATAAAACCTTATATTAGTCTTTTCTAGAGTTTGATCAATACATCAGTGGGCATAAATGTTTCCCAATATGCACTAATATAAAAACTTTTTTTTTTTTAGAGATTATAATGCAGGAAAAGATGTTGCGAGTAATTTCTTATTATTAAATTCCCAGTAGGTTTGCTGGTGTTATTTGAGACAATAAAGTTGATTACTAAATTGTGCCATCCTGCCTTCATTACATATGGGCCAATATATCCATATCTGATGTTTTTTTCCTTTGCTCAAGAAATAAAATAATGTTTTTCTTTTATATTTACAAAAAATATAAAGGGATCTCAAAACACGTTGAGCAAAGCATGTTTCAGTAAAACTGCGTGTTATGTAAACAAAATATAATTATTTAATAAACAACAATATAAACAAAAACTTGCACATAGACGATAATACACCATTGCAGACTGAGATTGAGATGATGAAATTGCCATTAATTATAATGATTACTAATTATTTATTTTATTTTTTTATTAAATTATACAATTATTTATAATTAACTATAATTATTTAGTCGCCTGTTAATTTTTAATACCTTTTTTATATGTATATACATGTAAGCTCATCTGTCAGTCTGTATGTTTGTAGTGAACACTGCAGGTGAAATCACATTGACCGGTGGGTGGCAGCATAGTTCTCCACCTCGCCCAGTCTGCGGGAAATTAAGGCGACGAAGAAGACGATGAGTCACCGGAAAAAAAACCTTTCACCTCAGCCGCTGTGCATGAGGTTGGCGGGCTGATACTTATATGTGTGTTGGGTGTATTTGTTTAAATTTTGCTGCTGAACGTGTGAAAAGAACTTCTTAGCCAAACAACTCAGCACTACGCGGAATCTTTTCAGTCAGGTAAATCCAGCGAGTTCACTTTGAAACACTTTGCTAGCTAACTAAGCTAGCTTTTTAGCTTACATGCTACATAATACGGGTTGAATGCTAGCAGTCAGCTAACTAACCGGCGTTCTAACTTACCGGAGCTTGCTAACATCATCTAGCATTGGAAACATTCAGCTTGTTGTAAGTGTTGGCAGTTGCACTCATTATTGTTTGTGGCTAACTTTGCTCACCTTCTCATATGTAGATAAGTTAGCGGTGGTAGCCCAGCCATGCCTTCCAGCGCTGGACCCAGTAGCCCCGCCGCTGCACTCGCTGAAGCGCTGGAAAACTCAGCCCGGGTGGTTGACAGACATCTGCAGGATGATCGCTGCTTTCCTGACCTGTCGGAGCTGCTCGGCGTCCCCTCTCACAGTAAGTAATGTGTAGCTACACCAAACAGTAGCGATCAAACTCAAATGCTTCTATTTACATTCAGTCTGCCATAATGAGAGCAAATGTAAATAGGTGTTGACTGATGTTTTTGGCTTTTAAAGGTTGTTTACACTCAGAAATAAGCACCATCCAAAAAATATTAGAGATATGAGACTGACAGTGGGAAAGCTTGTCATAACCTTGTCATTATACAAAACAGTAGCTTCAGACACTGTGCAAGTCTAGCCAGATTTATTTACAGTAATTAGATATCTATTCTTTTTATATCTATTCCTCCATATGACAGCCAAAATGGATCATGATAAAATTATTTGTACGTTTCATAAAGTGGCGCAAGTAGAGGGAGAATGAAAGAAAAGCTTTCTATAACAGGCTATACAGAGGAAACATATTTCAGCTGATAGAAAAAATAAGCTGGCAGAATTTGTCCTACTGACTTTTTAACTGATGGAGTGATAGAGTGTGTTTGTGTACAAGAGAAATGCATTATGATCAAGATTTAAAATTTGTTCAGGGGATGTTGCATAATCACACTTGTTGTTGATTGTGATGATAGATATGCCATCTCTCTCTGGAGTGTCGGACATGGACTACCCCCTCCAGGGACCGGGTTTACTTAGTGTGCCAAACCTACCGGAGCTCAGTGCAGTCCGCCGAGTCCCTCTACCACCTGAGCTGGTGGAGCAGTTCAGCCGTATCCTTTTTAGTCACATGGAAAAAGAAGGACTCTGAGGTTTCTGTCTGACATATAGCAAAAATGTTTAGCTAATTGCTTTTGGGATAAATATCAGTTTCAACTTAACCGTTTTACAGATATGCAGTGTAACTGTATGATGGGAGTTTTTCCTGAGATCTCTCGAGCATGGCTCACTATTGACAATGACATATTCATGTGGAATTATGAAGATGGGTAAGTTCATTAAGCTTATCTTTATTACGATTATTTTTATTGTTAATTTCCATTGATGATCAACTTGAAGTGATATGAAGAAAGTTATTTATTTTTTTTCTGCTGTATTCTTTGCAGAGGAGATGTGGCCTATTTTGATGGACTTATTGAAACCATTCTTGCAGTGGGCCTCGTAAAACCAAAACAAGGTATGTGAACTTAAACTTGTTTTAATCGTGATTATTTTATTTGATTAAACTTAATGAGTTGTGTGTTTTCTTCGCAGGGATTTTACAGCCACACATTCACTACCTCTTAGTTTTGGCCACTTCCGTGGATGTAGTGATTCTTGGACTGAGCTTCCCCAAGAGTCAGGCTGGTGAGTCCTTCCTACAACTCTATCACGATGACATGGCATTAGTGGTTTCCCTGTAACCTGTGATTCAGAGCTGCAACTAGTGATTATTTCCATTTTCAATTAGAGCCCGGCCAATAAAGGATTTTTAAGACCGATACAAATATTTGGTGATTTAAAAATCGGATATTCCGATATATATATATGTAATCCAGAAACACGTAACAAAACATAAACACATTAGTTATTTGTAGTTATTTATGAGTCCTCTCTGAAATAATATTATAATGCAGTTTAGAAATAAACTTGTTTGTTTTATTGTCACAACAGAACAGAGGAACATCAAAATGTATTATAGGGTTTGTGGCGCTCTAAACACGAGTGTTGCCAACAGGGACGTTGTAGAGCAGGGGTACCCACACTTTTTTAGCTTGCGAGCTACTCTCAAAATTACCAGCTCAAAATGATCTACCTACATAAAAAAATACTAAACATCTATTTATTTATTTATACATACACTGAGCATAATTTATATAACAAAATGCATAACTGATATTGAGAGGGTAATGTAACCTTTTGCATTGCACATAAAAATTGACAGCAGTAATGCACATAGGTTTTTTTATGATGCTTCTTTTGTCAATCAATCAATTGAAGCCGCTAAACCAGGTCACTTCATGTTATGACCGTTAAGGACGAATTAATCTGTTTGTTTGGTAACGCCTCGCTGCATGTTCAGTACGCAGCTGTTTTTTTCTGAAATTAAGTTTCACTTTGATCGAAAGTAAACAGAGTTGCGTGCATAAACCTCTCGTCCAGCGTCCCTTTTATACACAACACTTAGCTCGCTTGTGCTTTGCAGTAGCTAGCACGTTTGCGCATGCACAATGACCCGTGACCCAACAAGAAGAGATCTCAGACTCATCAATCAGGTGGCATAGACTCGACCTGTTGTAGAGTGCCCTCTGGTGGACGCCAACACTCGTTTTTCCGTTTTTATTTTATTTTTTGAATATTCACTTATCGGCCATTATAAATGCTGATACCGATAGTTTGGAAAATGCCTAATATTGGCCGATAATATCGACCCGCCGATAAATCGGTCGGGCTCTAGTTTCAATTAATCTGTTGTTTATTTTCTAAATGAATCGTTTAGTTGTCTGAGCTATAAGATTTCAATCAGTGTTTCTCCAAGTCCAAGATAACATCCATATCTTGTTTTGTGAAAAAAACAGAATCTGTTCCTGTTGAGCATAAGTAGTATATGAAAATATTCATATTTAAGAAGCTGAAATCAGACAATTGTGACTTCTCTTTCTTTGAATTGATTATCCAAGTAGTTGCCCATAAATTCAATAATTGATATCATATTGAATCAGTGTTGCTGCTCTTTCCTCTTTTTTTGATTATTTAGATGCCAGGGGGGAAAATCTGTTTAAAAATGTATTTAAGTTGTAGTGTAAAGAGATTAATGTCTTATCCTGAACCCTCTGTAGAGTCCGGTAGTAAGATAATCACACTATTCTGCAGTAGCGTAAAAGATTCCAGTCTGCTTCAAAGCTGCACAGGGGCATGCAAAACATGGCTGCTCTCAGGCATACGCTAAGTATGTTGCCACTTATGTAGTCAAATATGTCCAAACAAGAGCCAGATATACATAAGCTAGGCAAATGTGCAGAGTAAGTATAGCTAGTTTACCAAAACAATGGCATATTGTAACCCTAACCCTTGTATAGAGTGAGATATTGAGGTGTCATATCCCACATTCTTGCTTTGGCTTGTTTTTTAAAGTGCTATTATCAATGTCCTCATGTGTTTTAGTTTATCTGGGTCATCTTTGGCTTTCTCTCGCTTTGTTATAGGGTTGAACGACAGCATGTCTGGTGGGATGCAGCTGCTACCAGACCCCCTCTTTTCAATCCCCACGGACAACACCTACATCCTCTCCATCACCTCCACAGACCTGGGACGCATCTTTATGGCAGGAAAGGACGGCTGCCTCTATGAGATAGCTTACCAGGCTGAGGCCGGGTGGCTGAGCCAGCGCTGCAGAAAAATCAACCACTCCAAAAGCTCTTTGTCCTTCCTCGTCCCCTCTGTGCTGCAGTTCTCGTTCTCTGAAGACGGTAAGGAGAGGGATACATTTCTACATGTGAAAGATGTCCGTGATCTATTTAAATGCCGCTTTAACCCTTGGTTGCCCTCGTTCTACACAGACCCCATCGTGCAGATTGCTATCGATAACTCCCGCAACACACTGTTCACACGCTCCGAGAAAGGTGTCCTGCAGGTAAGACGTTTGATGAATTTCATGTTCCTGATCAGCTGACAACTATCAAATCTGTGGGCTAAAAAAAAACATGTACAATTTGTCTGTTTTTTAGGTGTATGACCTGGGTGCTGATGGGCAAGGAATGAGTCGTGTGGCAACTATGTCACAGAGCTCTATTGTTGCAGCTGCTGGAAACATAGCCAGGTATATCCGGGTTTGTTGAACCTAAACCTGTTTCACATCCTCTGTCAGTAATTTTCCTCATAGCAAGTAAGATCTTATTTCTGTCTCTTTGGAACTCTCCTCTCTTTTCAGGACAATTGATCGTTCTGTCTTCAAACCAATTGTCCAGATCTCTGTGATTGACAGAGCAGAGTCCTCAGACTGTCACATGCTCGCTGTCACTCATGCAGGTAAATATTTAAGGACAGTAGATAAGCAGAAATAATTGGATATGTGTATTATGTAATACAAAATGTTTATACTGATATCTTCTCTTTTCATAGGTGTTCGTCTCTACTTCAGTACCGCACCTTTTGCCCCTCTGCACCAGAAGCAGGTGGCAGTTCGACCTAGCCTGCTAGCTTTGATCCATGTCCGTTTGCCACCCGGGTTTTCTGCATCATCGACCCTGCAGAAGCCTGCAAAGGTCCATAAGGCTCTACACAGCAAAGGTGAAACTATTTTTCATGTTATTCTTTTCACATTTTATTGCTCAGTGTTTAATGCTTAATGTTCAGCTCACTGGTGTATAGGCTCAGATCTGCCTGTTAAACCACTTTTTCTTTTTTCTTCATTTAAATGTCACAGGCGTTCTGTTAATGGCTGCTTCTGAGACAGAGGACAGCGATATTCTGTGGTGCATCAACCATGACTCCTTCCCCTTCAAAAAACCCTTGATGGAGACTCAGGTTGGTACATAAACAAATAATGAATTCCTAAAAACCTTAGTTGTATCATCATTAGTAGCCCCTCTGATCCGCTATAGAAACCTTACAATATGCCTGTTTTTCTTCTGTACTCGATTGCAGATGATGTCTAATGTAGATGGACACTCTTGGGCTCTATGTGCTCTTAATGAAGAGAGGCCAATGAAGATTTTTAGTCCTCTGAACAAGGAGCAGATCCCCATCACCGACTCGCCTGTGGTGGTCCAGCAGCACAATATCCCTCCGCAGAAGTTTGTCCTTCTCTCTGCAAAGGTAAAAACCGCTGTTACGACTTGTCACATATCTAGTGCTCGGTCTTTTATTATTGTGACAAAATTAAAAAGGTTGATTTTGTGTACTAAGTAGACTCCTTTTTATTCTGTAGGGGAGTCATATCTTCCAAAAACTGCGGCCAGTAGACCAGCTCCGTCACCTGCTGGTGAGCTGCGCTGGAGGAGAAAGTGAAGACGTTGAACGCTTCTTCAAGCTGCACAGGGTACAAAGCAGGATATTCACCGTCTTCATTTTCTATAATCCCGTTAAACCTGTTTATGCCACATTAAAGCATATGTACACATGTACAGTATATATTTGAGTTGTTCATCTGTTCTGTTCAGGAGGAGCAGGCTTGTGCCACAGCACTCATCCTGGCTTGTTCTGGTGCTGCTTGTGACAGAGAGGTTTCACAATGGGCCACCAGAGCCTTCTTCAGGTAACGGATTAATTTGTTTATACACACACAGAGACTTACACTTACTCACGTTGTGCACAAACTGAAAGCAGTTCCTCTTTGTTATGGGGCAGCTCTGGCTCAGGAGATAGCACCACTAACTCTAAGGTTGTTGTCAATGTGTGTATTGTAAAGTGCTTTGTGGAGTCGGTAATTTACCAATACATTCTTTGTCGTAATCAGATATGGGGGAGAAGCACAGATGAGATTTCCCGCAGCCCTGTCTTCTCCCAGCACTGTCGGACCTGTGATGAGCTCTCCAGCACCAGGTAAATAATTAAATACTGAATGTGAAAAAACGTGGCAACTTAAGCTGCAGGGACATTGTGCATAGCCTCATACACATGTTACATCTTAATGTCTGCAAATATTTGACTGAAACAATTCCAGCTTCACATTTGATAATAATATCCTAAAAATACGTCTGTAAACCTTTTTTAAATGTTTGTTCTGTCCCCTCAGGCATCGTGCCTCCAGCTTTAGCCACACCTTTTGCACCAATGCAAACTGGAACTGTCCCCATCACCCCCATGTCAGCTGGCCCAGAAGTGATTTTCTCAGGGAAACACAACGGCATCTGTGTCTACTTTGCTCGCATTCTTGGGTAAATAAATCACTTGTTGCATTGAAACATATTGAATCAATTTTCTTGGTGAGAGCCTCAACATGTGTCTTTGGTCAGAGGTGTGGAAGCTAATATGTAACAACGGTGTCCGTCCTGAACATGTCATTCTCTCCTGCTCCTGGTTGACCTCGCTCTAACAGAAACATTTGGGATGGCAGTCTTGCCGTTGAGAAAACCATGAGCAAAGGAAATCAAACTGTTAGTATTGTAAGTATCAACATTCTAACAGGCATTTTTTAAACTGTAAAATAGTGATTTTAAGTGTTCAGAATGAAGCTATAAGGGCCTAGTTGACCTAGTAGACCTTTTAAGTGTTATCTGTTGTGTCCACAGTTGGAAAGCAGCGTTGGTTTGTTTGATCTGGAGTCAGTGATTCTGGAGCTCAGCGGTTTGCGGGAGTTTCTTGACAAAAACTCTCAGTTCAGTCCATCCTCTCTAGGTGCTGCAAGGTAGGCTCTCCTTCTCAGCCTGCTTAGTCTTCCACTGAACTCATCAGGCTCTCACTCGTTACAAATTAAAGAATGCAAATAAATGTATTTTCTAATTTTTTGTCAGTATTGTTTGCATGAAAGTGCAAAAACAGGCTCCAGATCTGCAAAAAATCTTGTTCCCCATCCCTCCTGAACAACATCTGTTCTTCTCCCCATTAGTTTCACCTCCCCTGCCAACTTGCAGCAAAGGCTGCTGGGATTTATGCGTCCTGACGGTGCCAACTCTCAGCAGGTCCAGCAGGAGCTCCAGAGGAAATATCACAGTGAGTTATGAGTGCAGGTGTCCCAAGTTTTCCTGAATATTGTCATGAGAATCAATATTTTGAATATCAGTGACGTTGTAAATCTTATACAACATGAACAGAGGAGATGTGAAAAAAGAGATTACCTGTAATTTTCACGGAAGTCTTTAATCCTTCAAACTCCCGTAACCCTGGTCTCTTTGTGTTTCCAGCTAAGGCTCAGGTCTATGAGAAGGTGTCCCTGCAGGGCATCCAGCAGTTAGTGCACCGCTCCTATCAGACTCTGGCCCTCTGGAAGCTTCTCTGTGATCATCAGTTCAGCCTCATTATGTCTGAGCTGCCAAAGGTACATGTGTGCACAAACGCTTCTTCTGTACGACAGCTGCAGACGCCCATACGTCATCACTGCAGCATTCACCCACACGCCTCACTGAATGTAGCACCTTTTTGTTTTCAGCCACGGTTTACAATCTGAGCCCTCTGTTCTTGGTGCGCTCGTTGCTCACTCTGCCACTTTTTCCTGTGTTTGTAGGAATTTCAAGAACAGATGAAAGGAGCAAGTTTTAAGGACGTAGTGATCCGGGGCAAGGAGCTGTCTGGAGCGCTCATCACAGCACTCATTAATGTCTACATCAAAGATAATGCCTCCGTGGATGCCATCAGCAATCACCTGCGGGACATCTGTCCCCTGCTGTACAGCAGTGATGACAGCGTTTGCTCCAAGGTACATGCACACAAACATGGTGGTGTGTGGGTTACTTTAAAGGTGCAAGATGTAGTTCAATGTGTCAGCCTTTATTGCGATGACATAATTCTGCAGTTTTTGTGTTATTGGTGTCGTAGATGCCTCCATTTCTTGCAATCATCAGGATAATTTTCAGCCTCATCAAGGCCTATAAAAGCTATCGATTCAACCACATTGATTCATGTGTCCTAATAATGATTTTGTTGCTTTTGTGTCCCACTTAGGCTAATGAGTTGCTGCAGAGCTCCAAGCAGATTCAGAATAAAGCAGATAAAGAGAGAACACTGCGGGAGTCTCTACGGCTCTATCAGCAGATCAGCCAACACACTGACTTGCCATTGGTCTGCTCCCAGTACAGGCAAGGTAGGAACACTCAAGATTTTCCTCCTTTTCTGTATTTGTATACCTGTATTAGGTGAAATCCTGCTGTTATTTGTTTTTTGGTACTAATACCAATGCTGTTGACTTAGTGCGTTTCTACGAGGGAGTACTTGAGTTGTGCCTCACCGCGGCAGACAAGAAGGATCCACAGAGACTGGGGCCACACTACTACAAGAATGGAGAGCCTGAGGACGACAGAGTGGGACAGCAGGCCTTCCAAGAGAGGTAACACAACAGACACGTAGCACGAATCGGCGTCATTTATAGCTTTTTTTTTTTTTTTTTAGCAGATTGTCACCAATATTTTTTTCCCTCCCCTTTCCTCTCCAGACTTTCATCTTACAAGTGCATCACAGACACCATGCAGGAGCTGGTGAACCAAAGCAAAGCGGCCCCTCAGTCCCCCAGCGTCCCCAAGCAGCCTGGGCCCCCTGTCATGACCTCAGACCCTAACATGCTCAGTAACGAAGAAGCTACAGCTCATGTGAGTAAGAAGGGTTGAGGCTCTTTTCTTGTCACAGCAGCGAACATGATCTGCATTATTAATGAAATGATACTGTTCTCTTGCAGTTTGAGCAGATACTGGGTCTGGCCCAGAGGTCTCAGGACGAGCTGTTTCACATCGCTCTGTACAACTGGCTGATTCAGGCTGATCTGACTGACAAGCTGCTACAGGTAGTGTGTTTATCTGATTTTTTCCCCCCTGATTGTACTTCAAACTTGCAACTTAATGCAGTTTTTGTTTGTGGGTAATGTATATCCAGGATTTATGTTTCCTTTTTATTCCTATTTAAATGAAAAAAAAAACCCAGAATACATCAGCGTAGACTGATTTCCATCCAGATATGAATGATACACCCACACTTTGTTGTGTTTTCTGATGAAACTTGTAGTATTGATTTTGTTATCCCTAATAGCCCTTTGTTGATCCAAAGTAAGTATGTGTGATTATATTCCATCAGTCTGATAGATATTCCTTTTTATTGGTCCTGTGTTGTCCAGGTGAATTCTCCCTACCTGGAAGAACATCTGATGCATATGATCAAGCAGGACCAGAGTAAAGTGCACAATATGGACCTGTTGTGGCGCTACTACGAGAAGAACCGCAACTTTGGCAAGGCAGCTCATGTACTGGCCCGTCTTGCTGACATGCACAGGTTTGGACACACAAAAATTGGATAATTAGTTTATTCTTGTAGATTATTATCACTTAACATGACGAAAAACTCTTCAGAGAAACCACATAGCCTATGTATATACTATAGTATCTCTTTCTAATTGTTAGTTTTTCTTATTGTTAAAAATTCCGTGTTGTCGTCCTCTGATCATGCAGCACTGAGATCTCATTGAAGCAGCGTTTGGAATACATCGCCCGTGCCATCCTGTCTGCTAAGAGTTCCTCCTGCATCTCAGCTCAGGCCTCTGATGGAGAGTTCCTTCATGAGCTGGAAGAGAAGATGGAGGTATGCATGTGGTGTCAATCACAGTGAAAGAAATTAATCAACCAATGAAATATAGCGCTGTAACCACTTTGTTTTTGTGTTTTGGTTCTCATCCTAGCTGGTGCGCATCCAAGTACAGATTCAGGAGACCCTGATCAGACAGTACTCCCATCATCCCTCAGTGAAAAATGTCATCTCTCAGTTGGACTCGGAGCTCATGGACATCACCAAGGTAACACTATCAGAATACTGATGATCAGGAATTGGGGAGTATGGAGTATTTCCATTCCGAATAATGTTCTCTCTTGTAGCTCTACGGGGAGTTTGCTGACCATTTCAAATTGTCTGAGTGCAAGCTGGCCATCATTCACTGCGCGGGACACTCTGACCCGATCCTGGTGCACTCGCTGTGGCAGGAGATCATGGAGAAAGGCAAGTGACGTGTCAGCAACTCACAAAAATATAGTCTTGGACCTTTTTCAGAAAAAAAAGCCCTTCATATTGGGGTTGCACGATATTGGAGAAAAATGACATTGCGATTTTTTTTAACCCTGCGATATATATTGCGATATGAAAAAATACAGAAAACAAAAAATACAAAAACAAACCTTTGAACCTTTTCAGCTCTCCATCTTAAAATGGAACATTCTAGCTTCATAATTACATTAAGTAACTAACAATGAGTGATTAACAGGTTATTCAACCTTTTATTCAACAACTGACATATTTTACAGCAAAACTAAACATCTTTCTTTTTTATCAAAAATTGTTTAAAAATAATAATAATCATAATAATAATAATAATGAGAGCAGCTCTACATCAGATTCCTGAGTGGTCCACAACCCCTCTTTTTT
>OMLP01046381.1:12921-24804 GCA_900302685.1 Spondyliosoma cantharus
AAATATATTCCTGTCAAAAATTCTGGAACGTGTTTGCACTCCTCTCAGCTCAAAGCCCACCGGCAACCTGTTTGATCCTCCCACAGCACAAAAACAGTCCTCCTCAAGTCACTGACGACCTCTTCAACTCTTCAGGCTTGGGTCACATCAGTACTCTTATCATACTCGAACTCACTGCAGCTCTCGTCACCATTAACCATACAATTCATCACCCACGCTGCCCTCTCCTAGCTAAGGTCATATATCTCGAACAGACAACAGTTCATCAACATTAACAACTGCTCATCCTCCAACTCTACCAAGATCCCAAACATCAGGGTTCAGTGCTTGGTTATCTCCTATTAAACCTCTACATGCTCCCCCTTGGCAACATCGTACGCCGACATGGCTGATGATGTCCGGCTCCTCATTTTCACCAAATCCATCACCACTCCAACTCCCTCCACCCTGACCTACTGCCTCACCGAGATTAAACGATGGACGCAAGCCAACTTCCTCCAACTAAACTGTGATAAATTAAACATGATCATCACGGGCCACAATACCCTCATTTCGGATAGCAACCTCTCCTTTGAACAGCTCGTCAATCAAATCACCAGATCTGCCTCCTTCCACCTCAAAAATACAGCTCGTCTCCCCTTCGTCACATTCCCCTCTGCTGCCGAAACTCTGATCTATGCCTTTGTCGCATCCAAATAAATAAACTTCAGTACATCCACGACTCTGCTGCTCGTCTTCTCACGCACTCGCATCCACATTGTCCCTGTCCTCCAGAACCTCCACTTGCTCCCTGTCCCACAACGGATTGAAAAGCCTCCTCCTCACTCACAAAGCCCTCCATAACCAGGCTCCTTCCCACTTCGCTGACCTGCTCCACCTCCACACTCCCTACTGCAGCTTCCACTCCTCTGATGCTAACCTCCTGTCTTTACCACTGAGGACTAAACACCGAACCTGACAGAGCCTTCTCCATAGCTGCCAACTGGAATTCTCTCCCCAAACACATCCGAGAATCCAGCAATCTGTCCACACTTGAATCACTAATCAAAACTGACCTTTTTCAGAACTGCGTTGAATCTCTGATGATGTTGTTCTTCAAATATGTCATCTTTTGATAACTTCTTAGATGTTCGTATTAGTTATCCAGTATGTGTCTCTTCATTTGACATTATTGTTAGGAACGCGTGTGTGTATGTGTGTGTTTGCGCGCGTGCGTGTGAAGGGTGGGGGGTGGATTTGAGGTGTTACTTGCTTGTCTCTGAGGCCTGCCTGTCATGTACAGCATCAGTCATGCTCTTTCACTGCAGTTTTATTTCATCCACCATTCCCTTTAGTGCTTTGACGGCACAATTCACTGATACAGCCTTAAGGGAGGTGCTACTGTTTGGGAAGCATTGGTGTACGCAGTGTTGCATATTGTCATATTTTTGTCAAGTGCCTTTAAACTGTGGCAGAGATTGGATCAAAAAGCAGTCAGTAGAATTATTACAAGGGAGAAGGGTGGATAACTCTTCTGTTGCAGCCTCATCTAACCTTGCAACTTAACATTCTTTTTTTTTTTTTTCGAGAAGAGAATAAAACTTTTCCTTTCTTGTGTACCCAAGACACATGATTTGTTTTATTCAAGAAAAGAGGAACACAAATATTAACACGCATATTAAGTTGTTTGTTATTTATGGTTTGAATAATGCAAAATCAGTTTTCCCCCAAAATATACTACACTGGGTGTAAAAAAGAAAACTGAGACTGGTCAAATTCTTCTCTCTTCTATTTTTCATACTTATCTCTCCTCCTACATTGTCCACAGTCCCACCATCAAGCTGACATTTATCTCAAGCCTCCATTAAGAGGCCTTACCTTGAAAGTGCTTAGATGGAAGACAGCTAGCACCGTGTGCTCCATGGCAGAGCAGAGTAGGCCTTTCAACCTGAGACAGCTCACTGTTGGCGTCTGCCTCTAATGCATTGCGCTCTCCTGTCTTGTGATGGAGTCCTGCTTTCCCTCTCTGCGACATCTGATCTCAACTTGTGATGTTAACTGTGGTATTAGCCGGTGGCTTCCTACATCTTACACCGTCGTGCTTACCGTCTGATTCTTTCTCGCTCTGTCTCTTCAAACTTTCTTATCCAGCAGTGTGTCTTCATTTCTCACAAATTATTTTTGGCAGATCTGTCCGCCATTAGAGCTCTACTGTAGTCGCTCTATTCCTACCGTGATCCCGTGCTTTTCTCCTACCTCTGTAAGACATTTCATGTGATGATGCAGACTCCCCAATGCTCTGCACTCAGAAGTGTATCCCTATCTTCCCCACTTCCTGTGTGATAGCGCAATCTGATAACTACAACAGTCGCCGCTTCCTCTGATTGATTAACCAGTGACCTCTGACCCCCCTGTGGGCCATTTTAATTGGCTGATGTATAATGAGTGGGCTTCCCTGAAGAAGAGCTGTTTTAAGGCCAGAGAGGATGAGGGGATGAAGCTGGAAGGGAGCAATCTAATTAGCTGATTTAACTGATAACACCTGAGGCAGATGGGAGAGAGAGAGAGAGAGAGAGAGAATGCATGCAAGTGCGTGTTATTTGATTTCTACCGTATCTTATCACTATCTCTCGTACAATAGAGATGGATGCAGCCCTCGCAGTATTAGGTGAGGATGATTCATGAATTATATGAGCATCCCAGTATGTTTTTTTTTTTATGCGCTGAAACAATGTGGTTAACACTCAGGTACTGCGTGTGTCTTGGTGTGTGCATGTGTGAAAGAGAGAGAGAGTCGGTGTGTGTTGGTGTAATAAATGAAATTCTGTGAGGCTATACGTTATGATGAGTGGATCAATACAGCATCTCAATGCTGTAAGCTAGAGGCTTTCATGGGCTAGCTGCTTATATTGCATTCAAATACCCAATAATATCAAAGTCAAGATCACATTCCCGTAAGAATCAATTCTTTGGTTCTTTACACTGGTTTTTAAAGTAAATATTGACATCTTTACATTTTGATCGATTTCATTTATGCAGTATAATTTAACAGGGTTTCATTTGCTTTTTGTACTTGTGCCGTTTAGCACTCAATGTATTCATCGAGACCATCTTAAGCGGGGCTACTTGTTGAATATACTGCATTTAGACAAGCGGTTGGAAAGCTGTAGAAAATAGAGCGGGTACTGTTGTACAGGCAGATGATGCAAAGTGACTGCTGTAGTGACTTCTGTTCTTAATACCTATTTAGACCACTTTGTTTTATTCTTTTTCTGTCGTTTAACCTCTTTAACATCAATTAATTTGTTTTCAAGTATTAAAGTTAGAAAATAGATTTTTAACCTTGAATTATCTTTTTTTGTTTCAGTACTTTATTGAAGTTACACTGTGTGATGAAAACAAACAGAAAAAAGAAAACTACAAAAAAAGAAAAAAAAACTGGGTGCAACAAAAACACCAACATACTATTCTTTCCTGGAAGAATGGTTTCATCATTTGGTCTATAAAATGTCAAAAAAATGGTTTCAACAACATGTCACAATTTCCCTGAAGCCCAGAGTGATGTATTCAATTTGCTCGTTTTGTCCAACCAACCATCCAAATGTCAAAGAAATAACATTTGTAGATATGGATGACATTGCTATTTCTAAGTTAAAAAACATTAATCAAATATCAAAATAGTTGCTCCAGTGGGAACAATTTCTTGATCTATCATTTTGGCTTGAATCTTGACCAAGATGCACTTCTGTACCCCATGTGGCTGATAAAGTTTTTATTGAAATTGCTCAGGTAATTAGTCTTTGGCAGTTTCCTATTTGATGTAGTTGGTCTTTGCTTGTCTATTCAGCCTTTTTTTACTAAAGGTTTTACAGTGTATTTGTCCTTTCCTTACTTGAGTCTCTTCAAGTTTCACGCTGCAGTGGACAGTGTGCAGTCTTGTGAAAATATATATTTTTTTTATCTGTTATCCTCTCTCCTCTCCCTTTTCCATGGTACACATTTTCCATTGTCCTCCTTGTCTGTCATTTGCATTTTCCCCTTTCTCACACACTGAAAGACTGTGAGGAGAGTGTACCAACAGAGGAGCCACGTAAGTCCAAGCATAGCTCAGTGTGTGGCTGTGTTTGTGCATTTCTGTACTGTGCTTTAGGGGTGCATGTTTGTGGACATGCTAACAGACTTTTTCTGCGGGAGCTCCCAGCGTACCTCTTCACTTTTTAATTAGATACAGGATCGCTGAAAGAAGACCAAACCCATGTGGAGCAGTAGAAAATACCTTTCCTGCGGATTAACCCTTGTTCTCTCTCCTCTCCTCTCTCCTCTCACCGCACACACCATAATTACAGCACCAGACAATTACCCAGTATGCTCCTGGGATGCACATTTTGTTCTCTTAATCTGGTGTCTTAAATAATTAAAACCAACCATGAACTCCTCTTTGTGAGTGTGGCTCAAGAGGGCTGTGTATGTATGTGTGTGTGTCTATCTGTGTCTTGTTTTGTTGCTGGAATCCAGATGTTATGATGCCTCTCCCATCTAGCAGTAGCACATATATCACATTTTCAAGTATCTGGCTTCATGTGACCCAGAACAGATTTACCTTCACCTATAACCTGATTATTGTACTTGCAACATTGTGTTTATGGAACAGCAATAGCTCACCCATACCTCACTATGTCAGTGATGTGATCACAACACTTTCCCATAATCCCTTTCTCTATGCTTTTCTAGCAGTGAGGCATTCTGTCATGGCAGACTGTGTCACTGTCACTGTTGCTTTGGAAAATATGTAAACACACAATAAAATGTAAAAAAGACATGGAAATCATCTTTGTGGTTGAATTTTCAAAATTTCTAATTTGGCACAGTATTAGAACTCAATAAATGAATCAAAAACAACTGGTCAGTCTCTACATTCCACTTACTTTTTACCTTCATGTTGTACCTGGACACTGAATAATGATATGTAAATCCCATAATCTTGCTATATCTGAATTTGTGTGTATCACATACATTTATGTCTGTCAGTAATACAGTGCATGTGTCTGTGTACATGTATCCTCTGTTGAAATTAATTCAGTGTTTTTCTTCATCAGCCAAAAAAGAAGAGGAGGATCTAGAGGATAAGAAATCCATAAAGAAGAGAATTAAAGAGCTCAAGGTGCTCGATCCGAAGATTGCACAGAATCTATGTAAGTATTTATATCCTTTTCAGCCCACTCCTTCCAAGGACTGGATTTATACATATCCATCAAAATCGTGATGCTACGCTGTACTGGTCGTGTCTGTAATTATAGTTTCCGCAGCTCCTCATAATACATTCTGCACTCACTTTTCCCTTTGCCTCACTTAATTCCTGTGTCCCTTATTACATGTTCTTTAATTGTTATAAAGTGGCCACAATAGACAATTTGTCAGTGAATGACCTCTGACTCTGACTCATGTCTTTGCAAGAACACTCTGAGTTTATTAGTGATGTTAAGCAGCCATTAAGGAAAGGCGAAAAAGGAGCAAAAATGCCACTGTAGTGGTGATATTGAGCTTTCTTTATATTCTTTGTATTGTATCTAGATTCAATTTATCAGCTCGCCCTAAGATTCGTTACTGGTGACAGTTAATGTATTCTACACACCATTGCATCAGGTTTGGTGTGCAGCTCTAACAGTAAGATGTGACAGGCATTGGTTTCTATTTATTTATAAAGCTCATAATGGCAATATGCCATCATTCATCTCTTCTCAGTTAAACTGGTCCAATAGTCATTATTTGACCTGTTCAAGTTCTTATGTGATAGAGAGATGATATGATACTCAATGTCCTGCATGCAAACACTACATTTGGAAAAACTGCTTTTAATCTTTGTGCTGTGCACAACACAGATTAGAACGTAACAAAGTTGTACATATCGGTCAGATTTAAACCACAATTACAAACTACTCTGTTCTTGAATGTAACTTTATTTTAGCCATGATCTGTTTTTTTAAGTATACTCTTGACATCAGTGAAAATGTGCCCACAACTTCAATTATTCTATGAGATTTAAAGGTGCACTATGCCGTTTTTGGGAAGACATTTTAATCAAAGGAGTAAGATCTTCATTTTATGCTTAAACAAACTAAATAAACAAACTGATTACACAATTTTGTACTATTTTACTCTGGTTATATTTGCTGGACCCCGCTGCCTTTCTAGGTTCAAACAGTGTTCTGGGGACCTTATTTTCCTCTGAGAGGAGCTTGTTTATTCAGTTATGGTATAGATAAATATTGTATATATTATTACCTCATTAATATTTGTAGATATTATATTTCTGAGTTTATATTTCTTCTCCATAACTACATAGTGCCCTTATTAATAAAGGTTGAGTGAATAAGTACATGAAAAAGGCATGTAGGTGTCTGCTGCAGCACACTGAATGTAAACATGCACAATACTTGCAATGCATACCTGTACACACTCCTATTTATCCATCAAACTATAAGGCAAAGCGTGTAAATGTGGCATATGTGTGCATGTGAAATCGCATATGCTGTCAATTTGTGTGAACGTCACATCTACAGTATATAGAATGACCACCACCAGCACAACGCTTTCCTCACTTGTGTGAAATGCCTGCGACTCTGTAAATTGTTGGTGTGCCGCCAGAATTTTGGTCAGATATTAGACGTCTTTAATAGGGGCAAGTGAAGCTTTTGACCTTAGATGGCTGAACCATTTGAAATCCTTTACTCTAACACAGACTCACACATTTATGTCTGCGTGGTTGGTTTTAAAACGACCGTTTTTTTTTCTCAAAGCGACCGGTTCTAATGAGGATCCAGCTGATCTCTTAAGCACTTCCAGATCTTAGCACCTCATTGGCTTATATCAAGGGGAGCTGTGACCTTTGTTTCATGTATTAAAAGAAAATGAGACTAATCAGCCCAGTAACGGTGATAAATCATGCAGCAGAAATTATAGAGCAGCAATGAGGAGGGAACAAAAAAGGAGCGTAGGCAGTTTATGTGTTTCTCCATAGGAGGTAAAGAGTCTTAAAGCTTTGATTGAGACTGAGAATGAGTATGTGGGGTTTTAATTCTGTTGCTTGATTGATGCCGTCACTGGTAAGATACTGAGCCACTTTATTCCAAGGCATGAGTTCTAATGAGTTAGAATGAAATTTCTGCAGTAAAGTTACAGAGCTCGCTTATATCACATAATACATCACATGGTTCAACAGGACAGGGAAGAGAAGTTAGTCAGCCAGACCTCCATTGATTGCATGCAGTTTTTATTTTAAACTGTTTGTGCTGGCTATAAAACTAGCGACCCCTGCTTTGCTTGAAGTTACCTCAGTAATAACAACGCATTTTATTGGTCTGCTTGGTCCTTAAAATGAATCATTTAGCGTAATGCTTCTCTTTAATACTACCCTGTTTTGACACCCTGTACACATGCTTTTGGAATGTCTCACAAAGTTTTGGAGTCTGATTTTTTTCCCTCCATGTAAAGAGTTGCTGTAGACAGGTTGTACTGGCAATGAGATTGAAGAGAATGTTTTTTTATTATCTGGTTTGTAGAGTAATTCCTGTTTCCCACCTACATTATGTCAATTGACCTATAACTCTCTTTTTAGCAGACTCACGCAAATACAAATACTTCTATCACCACAGTTTTTACCCTCATACATTCCTAATCATCTGTGCATTGTACCCAAAAGTCATACTTAAATAAAAGTAAAGATAATTAAATAATATTTAAAATTTTACTTTGGTAAAAGGGAAAGTCACCCATACAAATGGTACTTGAGTTAAAGTCTCTTAAATCAAATGTATTTAAGAATCAAAAGTATACATATATTAACATGTATGTATAAACAGTATTTTAAAAGTTGACAAATTCGTCAACTATTGGATTCAATATCAGTATCAGAGCAAAGTTGTACTTTTAGTAGTTTAGTAGTAAATGTAGTTCTTTACATTTTATCCCTGATCTTTGGTAAAGTTCCAGAGCTCCTTTCTACAACATATTCTATTGCCACTTGACTCCAAATAGACCAGTCAAAGTGACATGCAGAGGCAGGCAGAACTTCTGTCCACTTGTAGGTTTAATTGCTCTCCAGAGAAACTGATGTATGGAATGTAGGTTTACTCCACTCCCCTTCTTTCTCTGTGTGTGCGCATGTGAGAGGGAATTTGTGTGTCAGGATGTGTGCGTGTTTGTGGACTGGTTGACTTCTTTTCCTTAAGTAACCCATCCTCAGCTGTTTTCCTAATATGTACTCATTTTTTCTCAACACACCTTTTGGCCAGTAATGCTGGCAGAATCACACACACATGTTGCTTATATAAGAGTTTCAACATCCTCAGAATGTGTCAAATAGACCTGATGTCTCCAGTTTTTCTGACAGGAATCTTATATGAGATATTCAGCCTTGCAAAACTACCAGACTTTTCATCTCCTTAACCTGAATGATACATGATGTAACCAATTTGCATGTGTCACCATCATAATGTGTGTTTTCTCATTGCGTGATTACTGTACACACTAATTGTAATGGTTATATGATTTTGTTTTCCCACAAGGCCTAGTCACACATCTTTTCACTGCCATGGTTTTGCTGATCATTCCACTGGCTTGACTAACGACTTATCTTGTGAAGGCATTTGTCATTCAGTGCCTCGTGGTACTGCTTGCTTGAGGATGTCATTTTTGCTAAACCAGTGTGCTTTAGAACACTTTTTCTATTTCCATTTCTGGTTGAGTCGAGTTGTAATGCAGCTTTAATATTATTTTTCTTTGCTTTCTACTTCACATCCTTCACGTGTCCTTGCTGTCCTTTTTTTAAATGTATATTTTCCTTAATTGATTTGTATGACCAAGGTTGCCATCAATCATTTTTATCTATACCATTTATTTGTTGCTCCTTTTATTTGTTTCCATGTAGCCATCTTCCTGGGTTCTTTCCGTATGCCTTATCAGGAAATTCGTCAGATGATTTTGGAGGTGGATGAGGAGCAACTCACTGAACCTATGATCCAGGTAGAGCAAGCTGTGTAAAGTTGTTAAAATGTTGAGCTCCAATTACGCAAGTGAAATTTAACAGATGACATTTTAGCTCTGAGATCGAAGGAGTATTGTAAACCAACTCAATCTACATTGTGCAACTTTTTATCTTGGGACTGTCATGCACCAACTCTCCTCTGTCATCTTGATTGTCTTGAAACCGTACTTAGGCTGAGTCTGGAGTATCGGGCATCTATAAATCCCACAGAATAGCAGGTGCTGAAGAACCCAATGATAAGCACATGAAATCTGTCAGTAGATACATTAGTGCTATGCTGAAATTGAAGAGTAATTTTTTGAATTCTATATTTCTGCTGTTCTTTTTTGTCATATCTTGACGTCTTGATATGGCCATGACATCTATGTGATTAACAGTCACATTTCATTTTTAGTAGCATCTGTATAGCACACAGAGATGAACAGATGTACTGTTTATAGGTTCTTTGTCTGTTTCTGTGTCTGTCTTTTCTCCAATGTTTTGTTTTCTGTCCTTGTCGACTCTCAAGTTCTGAAGAGATTTCTGCTTCATGTTGTGCAGGATTGAACCTGACCATTACTCAGATTTTATTACCGATATAGTTTATATTTTAAAGTTTATTTATATATTGAGTGGGACATTTACAATTGAAAACTAAACTTGTCAATGTTGGAAAAATCAAATGTGTCTTAAGCATTTCTGTTATGCAGTTTCTCATGACCTTTATTTCAGATCTCTTTTAGTCCGGCTCTAATTCACATGTTGATACTACTTTCTTTTATTATTTTCACTGCACATTTATTGTCAGTTTGGATATTTTTGACTAGAATTTTTATTTTACTTTATTTGGCGTTACCAACAGGGATTCTCATGATTCAATAATGAGAAAGTCCATACTCACAAAAGCACATGGTTAAGAAGAGAAAATGTCATTGAAAAAAAAAAATAAAAATCAGAGGAATAAGAATGAAAAGTAAATGTAAAACTTAAAGCCAATTTAAAAATATATGTATATTTATGTATTTTGATAGAATTTTAAACAAGGTCACTGACACAGTTTGCCAGAATTTGAATTGGAGAGCTTGTGATAGAGATTATGAGCCCGGGCAGCAAATGCCCTACTACCCTCTGTCTCCAGTTTGCCCTGGGTCAGCAACAACTAGTCAGCTGACCATAAGCTCCCAAGAGGACTGTAAGGACAGAGAGGGTCAACAGTAGGAACTGGCAAATCAGCACTAAGATTTTGAAAGGCAATTCTCAAGGACACAGGTAACAGGTGTTACAGTTTTCTAGGTCTTGTAAGCTGTTTCTACAAGCTGGAGGCTGTCAATTGCCTTCCTGGGCAGTCCGGCAAATTACAGTTTTCTAAATAACTGGAACAGCATGAATAAGTATTGTTTGAGTACAGTGTGTAGTGTACAATCATCAGGCTAAATTTAAATGTGCTTATAGATTTCACTAAAATTGGGAAAAAAAGGGCTTAGAATGTGTGCAGCAGATGTTGAGGAAGTTGATTAATGCGATGGTTAGCTGAGTAGAGACAAATAAACAAAAACAAACCTGAGCTACCGATTTTACATTTTAAAGAATGAATTTAATCGATAATTGTTCATTACAACACGCAAATAATTAATGGTCGTTAAGGCAAATTCCATTAAACCGAATCAATAAAAAACACAAGTAATGGAAATTACAATATTTGTCCTGACTCCAGGCATCCGCGAGAGATTTTCAACCCAATTTAAATGCAGCAGGCCAACATATTTACCACATAGTAGCAGTATTTGTTGAGATGGCTGTTAATTCAGATGGGAACGCATTGCAGTCAACATGGTTTTAATTATTTAACATTTATTCCTTTTGGCAGTATAAGAAATCCTATCACAATTTAACTTTCATTTGTCTATAAAAATATACATAGCCTTGAGGATATAGTCAAGGTTTGAAAATAAAAGACCTTTTATTGCACTTACAAAGCATATTTGGGACTGAATCTCACCAAAATGCTTTGCTTGTATAGAAGCCTAACCTACTGCCATCCTATTTGTAAAGTTGAAGCAGTGCTAGTCCTTCGGCTCCTTCTAAATTAAATTCAAAGGAACACCACATTTCTCTGCAGGCACGGACTTACGCGAACCACATTACTCTTGAAACCTTGATACAGCCAATCCCTCCAAGGTGTAAACGGCTTAATTTTTGGACATTTTGAATCATGACATTTTTTTCACAAGGAAATAGGAAGGGAAAGGAAATTTTGACATGACAGGGAGGAGGCTTTAACGTTCCAGTACAATAAATGAAATGTGTCTATTTTTATATAAATTCATACTGGTTGCTCATCACTGCTCTGCTTTCCTCCGTGATGCTTCTCACTCCTTTTCTCCCTTTCTCATCTCTTTGTAGAACCTTGTGAAGCACCTACCAGAGCAGGAGCAGCTCAACGCCTTGGCCAAGTATAAAAATGAGTACGCAAGTTTGTCAGAGCCTGAGCAGTTTGGGGTTGTGGTAAGTACGCACGCACGCACGCACGCACGCACGCACGCACGCACACACGCACACACACACACACACACACCAAAACTGTCAGCCCCCTGGCAGGTGGTTAGTTGAAGTTTACTTCACTATGAATGAAGTGGTTTAAAAGATTACGTAATTATGCATGATGTTGTTTTACAAAGCTCGTTTATTACCTCATTTGTGTAAAATAATATAAACATCTTGGCATCATATACTGTATTACTATATCACCTTTCTTTCTTTTTTCTGCAAAGCGCGCGCACACACACACACACACACACACACACACACACACACACACACACACACACACACACACACACACACAGCCCTTTCATATGTATATCCTAATCCTGAGCTTTTTA
>OMLP01046383.1:5181-17978 GCA_900302685.1 Spondyliosoma cantharus
GGGGATGTTAACGAGAATCATTCATTTTTTTTGGAGCGAGTTTCTCAATGTTTTCACTCCCCTGCTTCGATTACGCCCCCGTCTCTGACATTTGCTCTTTGAATGCCGCCCACCGACGGTCTCTGGGGCAGAATGCAAATAAGATCCGATGCGTTATTGGAAAGTTTGCTGTGAATTAACTGCACTGATATCAGCCGCCCTTTCAGTTGCTGCTCTATATTGGGGAAAAAGGGAACTTCGTCTTCCGGAAACTCGGATTATGCAAGAGGATCCGTATGAAGCCCTTTTCTGCATTTAAAAAAAAAAAAAAAAGTCCCCATCTACTTCCGTTGTTTAGAAGAATGCTGCAATGCTGGTTCGTTGTGAAGCTCCAAAAAAAAAACCCTTTCACTGAGCGGTTTTGTCCTCCACCGGGAATCAATCTCCCAGGAAAACGAAGGCTTACTGGCGAACAGTCAAGTCGGCAGCCTGGCACGATTTCTATCTTCTATCTCCATTTTAGACTACATGAATGAAGTATTACCACTTAGAAACTCTATCTGCTACCACTTTAAATGTGTCGGACCAAACAAATATTTAGATGTGTTCTCCGTGCACACACACACACATATCTGTGTGTTTGCACGCTCATCCACATGCTGTGTGCGCTGCTGCTTGTGTGCCTTGAATCTAAAGTCAGACGTTTAAATCTGATCCTTGGGCTGCTGTTTGTCTGAGTGCACTCCATGACCCCATCCCCGGCTATAGGCACCCTGTCGGCGGGACAAAGAGGGTGCTGTTATACGAGGGGGCTTTAGATGTGTAATTACCCCAATCTACACTGCAGGAAGCTCCATAAACACACAACGGCATACCTCCCTGCACCTGAGATTTACGCCGGCTCGGGGAACAGAGAAATACTTCTCTCCACCACATAAACATGAGCGACAGCAAACACTGAGCAAACAATTCCATTTTCTCCTTCAGCTGCAGCAGCGCCATAAAAAATGAGCGAAACCGGACCTCAGGAGACAAAGCAAAAAAAAAACCCAAAACTATTTGTCTTTTACAGTTACACGCACATTACGTGCTCCTAATGCTTTGGTATGTGAGAAGATCTGCTCGCAGGAATTAAAATAATTACCATCTTTTCAACGACACTCCCACTGAGGAATGCATCTCTTGATTCTGAAGAATCCAAGTCGCTTATTTGTGCGTCTGACGCTCCGCACGATCCTGGCATTTGCCTCGAAATTTGCATCTTGCGAGCGTCGCAGTTTGACATTTGCATAATGAAAACGGGCCGACCTTTGTCCCTTTTGACCCTCGGGCTGATCGTTTACATTCCAAATCCACATGACTGAGGAAAGGCCGGGCAGGTTAAGAAAGAGAAAGAGAGTGAAAGAGGAAAAAATTAAAGGTTTTGGGGGGGGCGGGGGATGTGATAAATCACTGTCGTCCTGGAACTCGCACACACACAATTATGATGACCTGCGCTTTTTTTTTTTTTTTTTTTTTTGTCTTCCACGCCAATGCGGAGATTAACACGTGAATGTTCCGGTGCATCCGTGAAGGGGATAAGCCATTTTTTTGTTTTTTTTGTGTGTGTTGTAAGCCTGAAAGATGATGAAAGCGGCATTCACTTAAAGACACTTCCTCCGAACGAGAGATCTTACAAAGCTGGATCAACCAGTTGGTTCTGGCACCGCACGAATCGCCAAACTGTCGCATCACAAAGGAACAAAACAATATCCATAAGTAGACGCTCTCACACACGTTCGCACACATACAGCACAGGATGCGTCTGCATTTAAAATGCTTTTCAAAGTAGCCGGAATCGAGGGTGCGTGCTCTCACATGCGTGAAAGGCACATGACCTCTGGCGAGGATTTGCATTGAGGAGGCATCACGGGTTTTGAAGACACAGCCTGACATACAAGCATTTTCCAGCGCTCATTCTTCTTTTAATCATTTCTTTCACACCCCTGCTCTCTGTGTGGGCAGGGGCAGAGTAAATTATGTGAGCTCAAGGAAGGAAGATTACAGGTTTTTGAATATATGTTTGTCAAGGGGACGACCGTGCCAGGAACACGAGAAAAAAACTGTGAGGTTTTTTTTTGCAAACACGTAATTTATTTGATTATTTGCCAGCCGTGTTCAATGGCCTAATTATTCAGGAGCGGTACCGCTGAGCTTAATTGCAGGCAGCATGACATGGTTTCCGGTTTAACTGGTGGTTTTGAGCTAAACGCTTACATAACATCCCAACGTGCTCACAAACAGAATACTAACACGATGACATTTAGCATGTTCATCACGTACGCCGTCTTGGTTTAGTGTGTAAGCATGCTAACGTCTGCTGATTAGCACCAAGCGCAAACTACAAATGAGACTGGTGGGAACGTTTTACTTTCACTTGTTTTGTTTTGCAGGTATTTAAGCAAACGAGCCTCAAGTTTGGCATTAAGGTCGTCGCCAACTTTGTTTTTTTGGAGCTAGACGTGACATTTAGACGCGCATTCGCTACGTTATCGTCTACTTTATTATAAATGGGACCACAATTTACTAAATAAACCTCATGCTGCATTGAAGTAGACTTGAAACTAGAGATTGGGAACATGAAGTCAAAAGGAAAGTGTTTACTGAGGTAATAAATCAAGTCAGAAGTGGGATCATTTGCTCATAAGCTTACATGCAATCAGGCTTCTATTGAAACCAGTGGAGTTCGCCATTAAAAGAATGTGGATTTAAGGCATTTTCACATCAAAAAAATTGATAAAATGATTAAACGATGGCGCTAAATTCCAGCAATTATAATCCAGTGCTGCCGAGTAGCAGAGCGCACTGCACAGCTCAATAACATTGTTGCATCGAACAGAAGAATGAGCTTAGAAGAGTAACTGAGCAACAGGCTTTCGCTTGGTTGAAAGGTAGAAACGTGTCTCGCGGCTGTGGGCGTCGGAAGAAATGTCAGAAATGCAACTTCACCCCTGCACTGAGGTGAATGGTGCTGGAGTGCACTCGTAGGTCAGCGTAGCGCTGGCCTCGCATAACCCGAGTTTTATTATTTTTGAGGTATGTTTTCTTTGTTTGGTGTCTCCCTGACACCACGCAGCCTTAATGGCAACCACAAGAAAGACTGCACGGTATTTTCAATATCTCTTCTCCCGTTAACATAAATATCATCAAATATAATCACTTGTAAATAAGATGTGTGTCTGTCACAGTCAGCGGATCGTCCTCGCAACACATCCCACGTGCAAGCACGATTACATGTTTACAGATCGGTTGTGCAAACTGCCGCAGCTCTTCCTCGTTAAAGCAACACCCGTGTGATGCAACGCATGCAGGTTTGAGGCAATAATAATCACCGGGACGACTTGGTGGAGAAATCGGATCTATAAGCGTTTAATGTCAAAGTAAAGCTGAGCGGCGGTTTGATCGGTGTTGCAGAAGATTTCAGCTCGTTTGCGAAACAGAAACCGACGATCTGTCGCGAGGAATTGAGAAAGCTTTCCCAGTAAATATCTTTTCTGCACACTTCTTTTTGACGGAGCATGTTGTGACAAGACGTGTGACATTCAGAGATGAAATGAGAAGATGAACTCATGCATAAAAACACGTTTGGTATTTCATAGTTAATTGGATTTGCTTTGGCCCACAGCAGCGTCAGACGTGCTGTGCCAAAAGACAAACAACTGCTGCGTTAGTGGTCATGTTTTCCCATTAAGCACATTATATATGAAGGTGTGTATTCATCGGTGACTTCACTACAGATTAATTGATCATTTGCCATAATTGAAACAACACCTTGAGTGTGACCACATTAATTTGCTTCTATTATGCCTGATTGATACTTCCATTTTCTTTCGCCCTGCATCTTTCTCTTCTGTTCCATACGCATGCCGGAGGATCAAATGCCACATTTCCGCACAGCGCTGCATCTTCATTCCACTCAGCGGCTGCCCCCTGACCCCCGAGATCAGTCATGTTGCAAGTGGAGTGTGACTGATCCTCCCGCAGCCTCCTCCCGCGGAGACGGGCTGGATCGGCCCCGACTTAGCCGAGGTGCCTCTCCCGCATTAGCATTCCTCAGCTGGACTTGACATGGTGTCATGCTTCCGAGCGCAAGTTCTACCCTGTCCGAGGTGCTTATTTTTCGCCCCGCGAGATAATTTTCCTTTCATAACAAAAATACACCCGGCTGCATTCCTAAATATGAGGTTAGAGCATCGCACCCGCCCAATACCACAAGCGCTCTCACTGTAATTCAGAAACAAATGCCGTACAGTTCTCGACTTATTGTTCTTCACTTATTGTTGAGGAAATTAGAAATTAATTTAAAAGCTTGGTTGTTCTGCAAGAAGTCGCTGTATGAAAACGATTGCTGTTATTATCCAGTAAGTTACTGGATAATAATCACAGGCATTTCACAGCAGTATGCTGTAATTATTTTACAGTAATAAAGATGAAAGTCAGTCATTTATTGCATTATGATGAAAAGGTTACATTAAAAGCATTTGTAGATATTGTAACTATACAGATTTATAGTAAACACAACCACATTTTGCATGTTAGCATGTTAACCCGTTAGCATGTGTACCCTGATGGACCACTTGAAGACCTGTTAGCATGTTAAACTGTTAGCCTTTTAGCTTGTTCTTTGCATGTGTACCATGTTGGCCCACCTAGGCCTGTTAGCATGTTGTTAGCCTTTGAGCATGTGTACCTTGATGGACCACTTGAAGACCTGTTAGCATGTTAAACTGTTAGCCTTTTAGCTTGTTCTTTGCATGTGTACCATGTTGGCCCACCTAGGCCTGTTAGCATGTTGTTAGCCTTTGAGCATGTGTACCTTGATGGACCACTTGTAGGCCTTTCAGCCTATTAGCATGTTGTACTCCTTTTAGCATGTAAGCATATGTACCTTGTTGTAAAGTATTTCCTTCTAATATACCAATTTAACTTTTTTACTGTCGCTTCAGAAGGCCGATTAAATCAAAATTCCCAGCAGCTGACTGTATAATTCCAAATAATTACCTGTCATGCATTGCAAAAGGATAATTGCAGTAGTTTAATGGTAGCATTCACTGTGAAAACCTGCTGTTTCTGATGCTAACAGAGCAAAAGGTGATGAATTATGACTCATGTCTCTGGAACGATGTTTGCTATACAGAGAAGTTGTCACTCTGCGGCGGTGACGTTCATAAACAAGCCGGCGTTTCTGCAGAAAGTGGAGACGATGGGAAACATAAACAAAAGGGAGAGGTGAAAATGTGCGACAGATAAACACACCGGTCCTCCGGGACAAAGAGAGCGAGCGAGCGGACAGGCGGGAGGGTGAAAAAAAAAACAAAAAAAAAAACGCACGGAGCGATGTGAGGACGAAGCAGTTACATGAGTGCTAACATTCAGGAGAGGTGGACGCGGCACAAGGCCCCACTGTGTGAGGGCAGGACGAGGGGGAAGGAGCAGCTGTCCGCCCGGGCAGGCAGCGATACGCCTGCCCCCCAGCTGTCAGGGCCTGGAGAAATGGCCAATTCACACACGGGACATTGGGTCAGTGTTCGAGGACCGACAGGACATCACACACACAGGAAGGTGTGTGTTCTTGACGACGCGCAACACACGCAGGAGAACATTTAGAAGAGAGAGAGAGCATGAACACGCTCAAAAAAAACAAAAACACACACACAAGCATGCTCTTTATATGTTTAACAACAGTGAGCAGATACACAAACCGTTAAATTATTAATGCGTTTGTGGACATCAAGCGTATCGCGTTCCATATAAAAACAAACCGCAGTTGGGAGAATATTTACACAGAGGGGCCTGCCGTCCGTTCCCATAACTCACAGCTGCCGAAATTGTGAAACTGATACCTCAGGAGATCTTATAATGTATTTTTTTTTAATTAAAAAAGGTCCCGCACAATGTCAGCGCCGAGTTTATTACACACACACACACACACACACACACACACACACGGCAACGTCTGGGACCTTCATCAGGCATCAGATTCGCAATGTCAAACAACACGTCTCGCATACTGAAGCCACAGTTTGTAACAAGCATTCAGAACCAAACACGAGCTCAAGATGAGACAAAACGACACGTTTCAGGTGTTTTGGTTCGGTCTTCTTCAGTCCTGCAGGTTCTGGACGTTTCCCTGCTTCCAACACACCTGATTCGAGATGAGCGGGTCGTTATCGGGCTTCAGGCAGAGCTGGATAACGAGCCGATCATTTGAATCAGGCGTGTCGGAGCGCGTCTGATTCCTGTCCAAGTTTAAACAACAAACTGGGAGTACTGTCTTAACCTGCAAGAAAAACAACTAATACAATCAGATAATCAATAATTATTAAATACATATCAAGTAAGGAGCCTAATATTTGAATATGTCAAGTGAAAACTTTCTACATAGTATAATATTACACAACACACTGTCGATTTTTGGACATATTTTGGCCAAAAATTAATTAATTTAACAAGATTATCTTGACCTCAGACTCTTTAACATAACAACTTGTACATGGTTTGTGCCGGGAATCAATTCTGGATGTATCCTATAGTATTATGTTTGTATTCCACAACAAGTAAATTACAAATCTGAAAACTTCTGTTGACTTCCACTGAGCACGTCCACAGATTCTACACACAAGTGTCTCATTTTAAAGAGGCTCTCGGTAACGAATTGTGGCAGTTTGCATGTATTAATCGCTTTTTTTGTGAGCAGAGTGTTAACGTGACGTGAAGAAACGAGACCTTCCTCGTCTCTCCCAGCTGCCAGTGGACGATTCGTGGAAGTTGTTTAACGCAGTCTGGACTGTGGGTTTCTTTGTGAAGGACCTGAGTCGGATTCTCCACACCAGTCCAAAGTCCAAAGGATCTCGACATCCTCAGCGATTATCTCTCCGCTCCGCTAACAGAGAGCGACAGTAGCTCACATAAGTTAGGAAATGGAGTCCGCTAATATGAACTAATGACCCGCTTCCTGCGCGACGCAGAACTCAGCACAGCCCCTTTAAGGGATCCTGGTTCACTACAAGATTATCGTGGCCATAACACTTCATGATAGATATTATCGCCATATCGGTAGAAAGCTTTGAAAAGAAAACGCCGCCGATCGCATTCATCTTCTCATGTTCTCACGGTTATCATCAGCACCATAAATCGCGACACGCCTACCCAAAACACTTTCTTTCACTGCAATCCTTCTGTGAACAGGAAAAGTTACCAGCTCTCATAGATTTTAAACTTTAGACAGTTTGACGGGAAACCCCGGATCAAATATTGACACTCTTAGACAAATAAAACCCCAGTTTTTTTTTTGCCATCCGAACAGAAACTCCTCAAGTCTAATTTCTTGGTTTCTTGACAGTTGTCAGGGGCTCACACTCAGACACTTGTTAGTCTTGACAGGAGGCATTGTGGTGATGTGAATAGTGACAGAGGAGGGAGGCGAGAGAGCAGAGGACGTGAAGAGGAAGGGCTGCAGCTCACTCTTGTCAGGATGGAAGCTTTGGTGGAGGGCAGACATCCAGCTGGGCCTGGAGCACAATGTGCACATCAAGCAGGGGTTTTTGAAAAAAAAAAAAAGGAAAAGAAGGGTAGAGCCGAGTGTCATCGGGTTTGCAATTACCTTAGAAGATAGTGAATGTGATGGTGGAGCCAATCAAAAGGAACCCCACGGAGGGAGAGAGCAGTGGTGAATACAGAAATCATCTTCTGTGCTGTGGCGTTCAGGAAGTAGAAACATGCTGTGTCTCAATTCAGCGTCTGCAACCCTTTCGAAGGACCCGGCCTTTGCGGTCTTCGAAGGCGAGTCCCTCAGAGAGACCTTGTTAACCGCGTCAACCGCTGATAAATGGGACGGTCTTCCTGGTTTGCGTCACCAGACGTTTTACCCTCACGTCGCGATTTCTGCCGCGAAAGTGACGATCTACGCCGCCATTTTCTCTTTTTCTGAAGGATGGCAGCGGTGCGTCCTCCGAAAAGAGGGAAAAGAAGGCCACATTTGGAGGAGCCTTCGAATTGGGACAGCCTTTCGCGCGGCATTGTGATGTAATTGACCCTCAAACGCGGCCTCCGAAAGATGCAGACCCTGAATTGAGACACGGCAACAGAGTGTAGCTGAGATGATGCATGTAGGGATCGAAAATGCCAGATTATAGAGGAGGCGATTCTGTGAAGGCACAAGAGAGGTGTGGAGCGGCGAGATCTGATTCTCAGCCAAAGACTCTGGACTGTTGAGATTTACTTTACTGGCTTTTCTTATTTCTGGCTGAGGGAAGTTTTGTGTGTTTGGCAGCCAGGTTGTGGGACCGTTTCAGAAAAAGTCCCCTCTCAATTAAGCGACCTGAACCAAGGCTGTGCTTTGTGCACAAGACAACAAAAGCAGGATTCATTTAATTTTCCATGAACCCCTTTAGACCCACTTTCTTTGTACACATTTCAGTTTTTCCATTTTGGTTTGATTGGGGAAACTTTAGAAGCTGATTTCTTTATCAGACGAAGAGGAATTTGTGAGATTTGAAATTCCCAGCAAATGTTTTTAAATGAGCTCTTATGAATCGACTCGACTAAAAAAATCGTGTTTAAAAACGAGGCACATTTGAGATGAACTGCGCCTTGAAAAGCGGAGAACGGAGACAAAAAAATGTTGGGTGGGATCCAAACCTCCACCCTCCGGACTCTCCGCCCTCGTTGACTTCGGTGTTACGTACCGTGACGTGTTCGCTGTCATCGCGCCGAGTCTGCGAGTGCCCGAGACCGCAAGGCAAATATAATCAGACCTATGGACAACAGTGGTATAATTTGATTACCTCTACATTGTAGCGTTACATATTTCTATATTATGATTCACCACATGATCCAAGCCCTTGTGGACTGGATAAACCATCAAGACTCGCGGACTCCCTGAAGTCTGGACACATGGCTGCAGCCTCGGAGAGTTTTCCCAGCAGCCTTTTGATTTGTGCAGAAAGTCACGCAAACGCTCATCTTCTGGTTTATAAGACTTATATCATTTGGCACGCAGGCTTCTATTGTCGTTAATTATGACGGCATGGCCTATTAAAACGTTACGTGGGCAATCTGTTATTTCTGTTCACGGTTCGACCTCCGATTTATTTTAATCACCGCGTAAATCGGCATCACATCAGTTTGCTGCTGTTTTTAAACATAAATCATCCGAGGAGACATGTTTCCTCTCAAAACCACATTAATTGAACATTTACACGATCACTTTTATTTCTGTTATGGCAGATGTTCATACTTATTGAACGAGGATCCTTTTTTTTTTTTTAAGTCAGTTTGCGCATTCATTTGTTTCCTTTTAAAGTTATAGTTTTTTTTTAAAATCTACATTAGGCTGACTCGCGGTCTAGAAACACCGCATCCATTTATTTTAATTAACCCCCATTATCTCGGTCAGCTGGCTCCTTTACCTGGCGAGCCCCCTAAAATAAGCCATGAGTCATTCCCCGCGCCGCCTCGGCTGCAGCGCCGGCGAGAGAAAGATGAGCAGATAAAGCCGTCGCTGTTATCTTAAGATTCATCCGCCCGTCTGAAATCACACAAGAATCCCAAACATCCATAAAAGCAAACGGTTTACAACACACACACAAAAAAAACACAGCCAAGTATTTCCCCTTTCCCACCTCCTGAATTACTCAGATTACATCCTGGCAATCCCTCGTTTTGTTAATCAGCGCTCGCCAGATGATGCTTGTCTTCCCGCTACATCTATTCGCTTGTTTTTATTTCAATTTTAAAGTGACATGTTTTGTTGCGTCCTTATCTGCCGGGCCGTTCTTTGGCGTCTGCTTCACCGTAATATCAATGAGGTTATCAGTCCACCCACAGGATTGCAGATACGAAGATTAACGGCCGCTAATTGTGTAAAAAGAAAATGTTCTGCCATCGTTATTAGCCGACCCTCCTGTAAACAGTCTGACTGTGATCATTTAGACGGGAAAGCCTCGGGCAGCCGTGAGTGTAATAATGTGATATTTATTGCAAAAAGTGAATTAGAGCTGTGGATCTGTGCAGAGCAACGATTTGATTTGACGAGAAGCACTTCAGGTGTTTTTGATCTGAGCTACAGGTAGCAGATCACAGCCCGCAGTGTCTCCCAGAGGAAGAAGGTCCATTGTCAGTGAAACGTAAAGCGTAGAGGAAAAAACTGAGGTCAGGCAACCGAGGATCGAAGGAAGGAAGGAAGGAAGGAAGGGATCAGCTGGCAGGAGCAGGAAGATAAATGGCTGTGGTTTGGGAGGAAAGAATGGAAATCTCCTCAACATTTTAAATACCAGGCATGCTCGGAAGGAACCGTGAAGCACGGTGCAGTGACTGTGTAACATCTGTGAAGACGGGAGTACAAAAGTTCAGGAGTTAAAGTGGGAAAAAAAGCTTCCAACACAAGACAATTGGTGAAGAGGACGAATGGGGTCAAAACTCGTCCGATCAAATGAGAGGCTGAAACACAAACTGCTTCTGATCTGACGCTCGTTAGATCTTTTGATTTACACACAAAAGTTAATCAGCTTCTATTGTTCCCCCTCCTGATCTGATGCCATGTTTTGAATTGCAATCCAATGTCAGACACACTGACCTGATGTCTGCTTCTGTCGAGGACGAGCTGGCTTTTTTTTCTTTAATCCAAACTTCGCAGCTTATCTTCTGGTTCTATTACAGTTTCTGAAGAGCACCTACTTCACTGTATTGCTGACCTACAGGTGTTTACTGTAGCATGTTTCACTACGCCCAGAGGAAAAACGTGCTCACAATAGTCTTTTATTTGCATATTTTTTTGGGGGGGTGACTGAATTCTGACATTTTTTCTTACTTATTTAATGTAAGAAATGAGTTTAGGAATAACAGAACAAACACGAGTTCTGTTCACTGTCTTTTTTGTCCGAGGTCGTGCAACTGAATGTGTTGTCTTTCTACAAAGTGCTGGTTTTCAAAAAATATGGTTATTAACTGAGGTATGAGTCTTTTTATCGTGCGGGTCACGGTCGGGAGCACTGTGCAAAACTCTCTTTTGCAAGTTATCTGCAGGAGAGCTGCCAATGGCAAAAACTGATTTGAGTTTTTATTTATTTTTTTCTTTTATGGATTTCAAAACCACAAAACCACACAACTGACAAACTCCACTCCTTTCCGGCATCTCTACAAAGCAGTCGACAGCATGCTGTCAGCGTTTTAGGAGAATGAAAGTCAGTCGATCAGTCGGTAGCTCGGTTTCTTGAGCTCTTTGTAGCGTGCGCTACGCCGGGCTCCACATCTTCTCCCTCAATGCACACTGATGTGGTAAATAATGGACAACGGTAGGCGTCAAAACTGACTGCCCAAGGCTGGTTTGGAACAGCAGGAGGGAGGTCTCAGGCTGGCAGGAGGCTTAAATCAAGAGAGCAGTGTAGACTCCAGCTCCAGTGTGCTGCTGATTCTGCTTTGTGGTTGTGATAAAAAGCCTCCAGCCAGTCCAACAGCACCCAGGAAGACACAGAACAGAACTGACAACAGTGATGTGAGCGGGGGAAGTTTTTCCTTCCCCGAACTGTTCACCAACTTCACTGAATCGCTCATCACTCGCCTGCACTGTTCCCTCCAGTCAGCTGTAACACCTGGAACAAGGGTATAGTAACCTCCTGAATCTTTTTTTTTTTTTAAGAGGGTTTTAATCTCTGTCCGTGTTGGAAGCGAGCACAGATCCAATCAGCCCACTGCTGGTGTTCACTCTCAGTTAAACCAGATTTTACCGCGACCTCTGAGTCAATTGTGGTGTCAGAGTTTAAAAAATGTTCCTTTTTTCTGCTGCTGTCAGCTGTCGTTTCAGTGTCAGATGGCTGCAAGCCTCCACCGCCCCACTCACCCCTGGTTTTTCATCACAGCCGGTCTTTCCCGGTCGGTCCTCCCAGTGATCCCATTAGAAGTCCCGCTGCACATCCCATCCATCCAGACTTTCAGCATTAATCTTTCCCCCCCTCGCCGCCACCACCACCGCTAGTGCCTGGACTCTATCAGGAGATATTCCTGTACAGCTCACAGCATCACTACCTCCTTTTAAAAATATGACGTCATGATCGCCAAAGACGTTTCACTGCATTTTCTTCAACTCTCTCGCAGGAGATGCCGGAAAAATTGACGTCATGTTGCGGTGGCGTAAGCTGGCGATCAGACTTCCTGCATGAATCTCCGAAAACATGCTCAGGATCAGGTTTGCAGACCACTAGCTTACGTAGTTTCAGCATCCTCAGAAAAGACCGCACGATAACAATACACTGAAGTCTGTGTCTCCACCAAGAAACCACCATCAAAAAGCCAAAAATACAAATAATGCTCAGAACAGCACTAAATATCAGCAACAGTACAAACAGGGTCCCAGCACATAGTTCGAGGCATCAAACATCTGCTAGCTTTGCCGGATTTGTTGGAAAAGAGAAACACAACTCACCCGTCTCCTCCAGCAGCTTGCTCGTTATGCGGAAGCAGTTAGAAATGCTCAATACCGTTCTTTTCCCTGTCAGCTCTCGATAATAACTGTTATAAACTGGTAGGCAAGACACATTGGTTGCATTTCCATGGAGTAATAATCATACATTTTCATGCTTGAGCTGCGGAACTCTACTGCACGACTCACAGGGCTTTCCCACAACGAGCAAGCTGCTGCAGGAGATGGGTGAGTTGCGTTTCTCTTTTCCGACAAATCCGGCAAAGCTAGCAGATGTTTGATGCCTCGAACTATGTGCTGGGACTTGCAAACAGAATCTATCTTTAACGACCATATTCACCAGTCTCTGTCAGAATGAAGG
>OMLP01046383.1:23169-33468 GCA_900302685.1 Spondyliosoma cantharus
CGATCAATAGTTCTCAAGAAGGCATCAACTAGACGCAGTGTATATGGAGATGATCTCGGCGCTCCCCGCTGCACTGGAGGCCACAACTGGCTCGGAAGAAAGGAAGAAAAAAATAATCCATAAACAATACAAACATGCCCACCGATTATGCGAACACTACTCAATCCTGACCCCAAAGGTAACTATTAAAAATGAAATAGTGCTTCGCCACTCTTAGTAAAACTGCCTTCACGGGGGAGCAGAGATTGTAGTAGTAAATAAAATGTTGGTGGGCGCCTGGAGACTACGCGCTGTGGTTATTAGTTTGTTTCCCAGACTGTCTGTGAGCGAGGGCGCTTCCTTTCCCTTTTTACTCCCTCACCAATAACCGCGGGTCTCTGTGCGCGCGAGAGAAGCTCATTACTGCGCTGAGCTGCCTCTGAATTTGAATAAATGTAAATACGGCACTGTGAAGCCTGCAAATGGTCAGAACGAGCGAAGCTACTCGAAATCTGCATCGTAAGCGCCAAACAGCCTCTTAAAAAACGATGTGTAGAGGTTCCCATAAATGGCTGATGTGTTGTTAATTATGAATAATGAAGCGGTCATACCCATGAGCACCTCTTTTTTTATATCGCACTGAATGAAAACTAGCTTTTATTGCAGCTGGAGGCAGAATCTCTCCTCTGTCTCGTATCCTCTCTCGGGGGGGGTTTTGAGCCGTTCTGCCTCGAGGATTTAATTTTCACGAGCATGAAATTGGACCTCCGTCCGGCCGTACTTGCTGCAGCGGCGCGTCTTGACCCAGAGTTTTGAGTTGGCGAGCCCAGCAACAACAGAAATGTGAGCCGGGGTCACACAGCACGGTATAAACAACACTGAACAGCCCCAGGGTGCTCCTAAAGGGGCAGCCCGGTGACCCCAGTGAACCCGGCGGCTGCTTATCGGGATATTGATCTGTTTCTAATATACTTTATTTAAGATCTAGATGGGAAAATTCTCTCCCAGCGTCCCTGATGAAGCACAGAGGTTATAGGACGACGTCAATTACAGAAATGCACCAATTGGAGTAATTGCGCTCCTGATTGTTGGAGCCTTTAGGGAACCTATTGCACGTATTGTTACATTCCACCTCGCTGATTGCTTGACTACGGTATCATCATGTGAGAAACAAGCGCCGGTATCATGGTGATGTCACAAAAACATCTGTATGCGGAGCATCTGAATACTGTCTGTGTGAAACATGCCGCACCTGTTTTAGAGAAGGAAGAAGGAGTTGGTGTAAATTGAATAAATAAAAGCCGTATGGTCTCTTTCAGATATTTAAAACGTGGCAATGGAACAAGATGTTCATGGAAAAATATAAAAGTCAGAGACTAATTGGGCCATTCGTGATAATGGGAGGAAACCATTAAGTGCCTGATTTACAGGACGAAACACAAGAAATTGGGTCGTTTTGCCTAATTCCCTCAAAATGGAGCCCTTTGAGGAAATCAAGATGTGAATAAAAAGTAGATTTCAAAAGTTTATCGTAACAAAAATGAGCCAACGATTAACTACTGGTTGTGCGGTAGCGGTGTAACTATTACATTTGGCTGTACATATGTGTTCACAGCACGTTTATCTGTGCATATCTGGATAACGTCATATTGATTTATTACCGCTGGAGCGAACTTGAAAGAGTGTTACACAACCCGGAGATTTACAGCCGCACGAAGCAGAGCATCAGGTGCAGCACTTGTCTGAAGAAGAAGTGTTTTCTTTGAATTCCTGCGGAAACTTGGATCCACTGACTGGAGTAGATAGTCAAGGTGACGCGAAGGTTTTCGTTTTATAGACATCAATGTGAAAGGCAAGGAAAAGCATTTGAAAGCGGTGAGGACAGATGGATCAGCGCGCGGTGAAAGGCAGCTGCCAAGCGAAGGAAGAAACTTGAGTGGCTTCTTCTTTTATACGAACTGCACCATTTTATATTTTAATTGGACCTTTGTTTGCGCATTATACTTGAGAGAAACCCATGGAGACCTCGGAGGAATTCACAGAACGAAATATGGAGTGTTGTGCGGCGATAACTGCTCCGACAAACCAGTCTTGATATCGTGACAAAGTCCGTGTGGAGACGAGGTCGGGCGGAAAGATGAAATAAACACAGGACGTTGGCCCAGAAGGTGGCTGCTTGTGAAACCAAAAAATCGAGAAAGACATATTTTAAAGTGGTAGTTCAGGTTTTTTGAAGTGGGGTCATATAAAGTACATATCTATAGTCGGTCTGTTCTCTACCGTAACTGCCGATCAGCGCAGCCTCAGTCTGGAGAAGCAGAGAGCCGCTCCAGCCCAGACGCTCAGCTTTGTACTGCAGTGAACAGAGTCCAGATGCAAAGCGAATTTCAACCACCTAAAACGAGGCCCACCTAAAAAAATCTATATCAGTTCAAGTGCACGTTGCATAGAGAAAATTCACACCGCTTTACATCGCCGTCAGACCGCCCTTTCTTTTGGCGCTACATTTTCTCAACCGTAGAACCTCCGTATCCCTACGCAGTTGCGCTAATGCGTAGGGATACGGAGGTTCTACGGTCTGACTGAAATTGTTAAGTTTCGTCTTTATCGAATGTAAACAGAGTTGCGTGCATAAACCGCTCGCAGATCAACTGTTGCGCTAATGTGAAGGGATACGGAGGTTCTACGGTTGAGAAAATGTAGTGCCAGAAGAAAGGGCCGTCTGACGGCGATGTAAAGCGGTGTGAATTTTCTCTATACAACATTCACTTGAACAGATTTGTTTTAGGAGGGCCTTGTTTTAGGTGGTTAATATTCGCTTTACATCTGGGCTGGAGCGGCTCTCTGCTTCTCCAAACTGAGGCTGCGCTGATCAGCAATTATGGTAGAGAACAGACCAACTATAGATACGTACTTTTATATGACCCCACTTCAAAAAACCTGATTATCCCTTTTAACTTGCATTGGTACATATACTTAACTTATATCACATACCTAACTTGTAGCATAATGTTGGTTAACATAATGTGACGAGGCTTAACATAACAACACGAAGGAAAAGTGACATATCGAGGCGTTGCGTAAGGAGACTAATTGGTTTGGTGCCTAAACTTTACCAAATTGCAAGGGTTTTCCAACATTAACCACATGTTCATAGAGGCTTTTTTTGAGGAAATGCTCACTGGCAGTTTCATACAGAGGCTAAAGGGTACCTTGTGTGTCTGTATGAGATGCCAAACCGGCGTGACAGAACAGGAAACGGGAAAGGATGATTGTTTCCTGCCTGGAAAATAATAACAACTTCTGTGTTTCGGCCAAAGCATTCTCGCATAAATAACAAACCCGAGCGCTAAACGGGACACGGAGACAATCGAGGTGACTGAACTCGACCCAAACAATTCTCAAATTTTGTCTGAATCTGGCCTGTTGCGACCCAACACTGCTCAGGTCAGGTATCCTGGTGTTTCGTCCGAAATCCATCATCGTGATGACCGAATATTCTCATTCAGTTTATGGAGAAATGATAAATATAGAAACTCCTCCTAAAACAATACCAATTTCAGGCTTAAATGCACAACTTCAGAGTTGGTTTAACGGATACAGATAACAGAGTGCACGCTCTTCCTTCATTATTTAAATCATAAAACTTGCCATCTCATAGTCCCTTTTTAATATCAGGACCATGCTGATTTATTCTTCCATTAATTTAAGTAACCTTTTGGCCATCACTGAGCTTGGCTATGATGATATAATTTGTGGAGAACTCCAGTTAAATAGCTCATATGCATCTTAATAATTGGAAGGCCCAAAGCCCTTAGAGGTTTCAACTAAATTATATTGTTTTATTTGCAAAATACACTCCCGTAAGTTGGTATCAGTCTCAAAACAAAATAGATTGCTTTTGCAGAACACAGTGATTAAACACTGTGAAACTCCTCGCTAGTAACTATAAGTAATTGGCCTGAGGGAGCAAGGGCTCTTTGTTTTAATAAAGTAATGCTCCTCCTAAATAATTTGTACAGATGGGAGTTTTTTTTTCGTTTGCATTATTAAAAGTCTGGCAGTATTGCTGCTGGACATTTCTTATTAGAAAAAGTTTGTAATACTAGGAGGCAAGTGTTTTTGCTTCAATTTTCAAATCTCCTTCCCATTTCCTCCCTTTTTAATAAACGGCTTCGGCTGTTTCAATCACTTCCACAGCAGTGAGTCAAGATGTGGCGAGGCATGCTAAGAGAAATCATTCAAGGGAAGGCTGTGGAAAAGTAGTCGGACAAATGTGCGGGGAGATAATTTATTTGTCCGCTGTCACACCACATTCGTAAGAACATGAAAAGTAGGAAATGACGGGTCCTCAACTCATTTCCACGGCGCTTTCGCGAAGATTATGAACTGAGACTGACAGATTTTCTGATTTATCTTTTGAAAACACTTCACTGGCGCAGCACGACATTCAGCTCGAGGAGACCGTATTCAGGTTTTTCCCCCTCGAGTACGGTAATATGAAAAGTGTCAGTCAAAAAGCGAAACCGCAGCTCATGGAGATCCGCGCAGGTTGTTTTCCTGAGGATCCTTCGACTCACGGAAAACATAAAAGTGCAAAAAAAAAAACAAACACTTGTATGTCTGGACAGAATTAGCGTATATGGACACTGTGGGATAAAGCCGAACCTTATGTTTGTTTCTGTTAGCGCACACTGGTTCCATATGGGATGTTCGTGATGCTTTTAAATTATGTTGAGGAAAAAAAATGGGCTCAAATTTCTCCACCGGTAATCTCACAGTAATAAACAGCTGCTGGCGGTGACCTGCGCTGCTTGAGAGATCCTTCATTTTTTTTTTTTTTTTTTTTTTTTTTGTTGTCTTTTCCACTTTCAGTTCCCACCCAGCGTAAAGCGACGCGTCCACATGTGTGAGCGTCGTGATTACATGTGGATGAAATGACATAATATGTTCTTTGTATTATGTTTTTTTTTTTTTCTTTGTGTTGTGAGGGATTATTCTTCTTCCAGCGAGCTGCGAGGTGATTGACAGCAAACAGAGCGTAACGTATTTGCGTGCGGTGACATGAAAACGGTTCAGGTACAATGAAACTACAAAACCCAATTATGGCTTTGTGTTTATTGTGAGGGATTATCTCGCTCTGCGGATGTTGTTTTTTCTTTACTGTACAGCGGCAACCTATAAGCCGTGTCCACACTAATGCGGATAAGGGTTCTGCCCACACTCCATGGCCCCTCAGATGGATTTCGTAGAGTTCAACATCCACATGAAAATGCCAAAAGCCGCCTTCTTCCTCTTCTACTCCTCCTTCTTTGTGTTCCAACAACATTGTGCATTGGCCTAGGATTGCAACCAGCCTCGGGCTTTCTCTGTGATCACTCGTTTTCTGTTTTAATAAAGCTGAACATCACCCAATCACCGGCATTAACGGTCGAAGTGCATGTTTCTGTAAACCGTGGAAAGTGAGGTACGATGTTGTGACAACAGTTTCTGGTCTGGTTAGGGATACAAACCATTTGGTGACATTTAGGAAATGTTTTTAACTGAATAGGTTAATAACCGGTGACTCCCAAAACAACATGACAAGCAGTGTACCAGTAGCCGTCGCACCGAAATGTGATTCGGTTCAGGCACTGAAACTACTTGGTTAGGTTTAGGAAAAGATTTTGATTTCAGTTAAAATAACTACGTAACGTTATGCAACTTCAAGAACGTCCCTGATGTATCTTCTGTTACGTCGCGTACGTTTCTAGGTTGGTAAGAATCAAATAACTCACCACTGATTTTTGGTTCCACACTATACACGAACTGCAATCTCTTTGTTGAAAGTCCTGTTCATGTTAAACCAAACCATCCGTCCCCGACCTCATCTCTACATGGACTTTGTTGCTCTCCTGTACTTCTTCGTCCGACTTCCTCCTTCGCTGCTGTAATAGTTACTACAGCCACGAGAGGTCAGCGCAGAACAAGCGTGGTCGCCTTTCAGATGCAGACAGGCAGTTTTTGCCGCCATTAACACGGCTGGAAAATATCCCAACAACTTGTAAAAATATTCAGTGGTTTCATGCTTGCAAATGTTTAAACACAGACTCGAACGGTGGTCTCTGGCTTCCCCTTCTCGTCCAGCTCCATCCCCTCTTCCCCCTCAAACATGTCGCATCACATTCAGTTTACATTCCTATGAGCTACGAATTCGACGTGTCTTCGGTTTGCAGAAATGCGCAATGCCAACATTTTAATTCTGAAGGCTGGGCTGGAACATAAACGCTGTCACTGCCACAATATTGTGCTCGTGTTTTCAAAACGCCTCCACGAGCATTAAATAATCATTTGAGTGAGGGTCGTAAACGCTTCCCGCTAGCCGAGGCTAACCGTAACTCTGCACCAAGCGCCTCGATCAATAAATGTGCTGCGGTCTGACAGCGTGGACATAAAGATATGATAGAAAATTGGGTTTTTAATGTCGCCGCTACAGCCACACTGTCTGTGAAGATTGGCAATCATAAGTCAGTGTTTTGAAAAATGCAACACCGGTCTGTGAGACCAGCAATTTCAAAATTGATTCTTGGAGCATCATCAAAAAGCTTCCTCTTCGCGGATGGAAAATGCCTGCTTTGTTGGCCCGAAAGATCAAAATGAAGAGAGAGAACATGTGCTTTTTAAATATACCCCAGACAATTGGCACAAATGCATAAAAACATGGGTATTATGGTTTTAATCATGTGTTCAAACATAGACTTGGGGATCTGTTGTAATCACAAAGATGTTAAAAGCAAAGTAGTGGAAGCGCGTAGGTCAACATAAGGCTCGTGACTAGTTATTATAGTAATTGAATAGGTGCTCAACCTTATTTACACTGTGCATTGAGTTTATTCCTTATTGCAGCACCCTGTAATTTACTCCCTCATTAAAAAAAAAACACATCCAGCTCCGAGCTAATTCCCTCCCCGAGCAGCAGAGAATAAGATGCACAGCGGCGGAGAGCAGATAGATCGAGACTCTCGTTCGTATGTTGCATATTGAGTCATAAAATGTAGCTTGGCATTTGCAATTCAAACACAATGATGCCTCCCCTGGTTTATTTCCAAATCAATACTTCCTTTCAGCGGCGTCTTTATGCTGACGAGCCAGAGGACTGATCGCGCCGAACCACAGCATCGGATGATGATAAATATCACGACGGCTACATATCTGTGCATCTACCTGATCAGCGTGAGATTCCTTTTGACTAATAACATTCATTGACATCATTTTTCTTTTTTTTCTGTCCCTCGGTAACTGGAGGAGAAAGTGTTTGTTCCCATGGCAACAGCAGCTTAAACATCAGCCCCTCTCGGTGGTCAGATGATGGGAGTTTTCATCATCCCGACACGGACACTCCCATGTTTACATCGGGGGAAACGTCACACAACACGTCTGAGGTAATGACAGGGGAAGCCAGTTCTGCTCCCTTTATGGGCCACAGCAACAGGCCCGTAACAGAGAGCGGCATTAAATGGAACATGAAAATGCTTTTTTTTTTTTTTTTTTTTTTTTATGGTTTCCTGGCACAAAGCAGAAAATGCCTGACTAGTTGGGCGGACCGCAACGCAGCTTGAATGAGTTAGAGGAAATGGACAAAGGAGCATTTCTGAAGGTTGGTCCTGTATACATTTCTGTCATTTTAAAAAGGAGCCGGCGCTACCTGACAACACAGAAAACTAAAGACGAAACCCTTTTATACTCACATTTTCAGGATATTATTCAACACGCAAGGACGACAAGCACAGGTGGGAAGATGCATCGAGGGATGCGTTCCGAGATCTGATCCCCACAGACCACATTCGGAGGTGGTCTTGGCCGATTGACCCGATTCTTTTAGCCGTGTGTGTGTTCCGGGCCACACTGAAGGACCGCCTACTCAACTTGACGTCTTCCATGAAATGCCACAACAGGCAGAATGGATTACACACTGTCTGGGTTTCATGTGGTTCACTGTAATGTCAATTATGTGTTTAGGGGTCTCTTAACCTGCAGATGTTAGCAGCAGATGTTTGTGAACACAACGTGCTTTTTTTTAACCACTGAGCTCGTGACGACGACAACAACCCAGACTCCCTCAACAGGTCGCACAGTTTTAGAAGTTAATTTTTGCAATTTCTAAATCCCTCCTGTTAAATTCACATTAAATGCAATGCATTAAGTTGTTGCTTTCTTTGTTAAAACACGGTGAACATTTTCATAAAATCAGTGTAAATGGTGAAATCAATTGAAAGAGGACAACATTTTAGTCAAGGAAAACATTTACATTTTTACTAATACAGTGAAAAGTAACCACCAAAGGCAACTCACGGAGAAAAGTTCCCAGACTGCCTTAAAAAATTGCTAAATTTTGAGAGTTGTTGAGTCAGAGGAAACTTTAGAAACGTTGTATAATCTTTGCTGCGGTTAATTCTAAATCATTTGTGCCTTCTTGTAAATTCGGCTTTCGATGGAATACATTTAGTTGTTTCTTTCTTTGTAAAAGTTGTTGCTGTGTCAGCCCGTCTGCTTATTTCGCAGCTGTTTTGAACTCACTGATTTCACCATTTATACAGAAGTTATAAAGGAATAAGACATTGTATTGACATTCCACAGACTCCCTCCAAAAAACTGGCTCCATCTTTTGAATTGTTTAGTTAGAGGAAACTTCTTATTACTGCTTTATACATGAAGATACTTCTGTGCGTGTGTCCCAGTGATGTGCATACTTATTTGCACATAGAGCAGGAAATGTTAACGCCAGGTGTGAACTGACTAACTTTCCACTTGTGATCAGATCGGATGTTGTTATCAGATCCCTCCAAATGAGTGCGTGTGGACGACAGACTCACTGATGCAAAAAGTAGGGAAGAGGTGTCAAACCCCACAAGTCCGAGACATTCCTGAGGACCAAAGTGTGTGTGTGTGTTTGCATGTTTGTACACATGTTCCTACAAGTGTCTTCGACTGTTTGTGTGAGTGAATCTCTTCTCTCGAGTTCACCTCTGCCTCTGTTGTGGCATCCTGGGCTGTGTTTGCCTGCGCGCCTCGGGAAGAGACAGAAGAAGAGAGTGAATGTCAGTGCGTTGCGTCTGTGCGTTTTTGTTTGTGTGTTTCGGCGGAGGTGTCGAACCACCCAGGGCTAATGGCGACACAGCTGCGGCAATCTACCCAAACACCTCTCAGGAATTCTCGGGGAGGGTTACGAGGAAGGATGAAAGAGGAGGAGAACACCGTCGAAAGCAGCGGGGGGAGATACTCCCGGCTTCCTCAGCAATTTTGCACAAAAGTGCTGGCTTTGTGTTCACTTCATTTTCAGCAAGTCTGCCGTGTTTGTACCTCTCGTCTGCGCCGGATCATTATCATGTGCCTCTAACTCGTTTCAGGATGAAGTTAAGGAATTCAGAACCTCCGTGTGATATTTAGCCGGGCTGTGTTAAACCAGCACAAAGTGGTTTCCCGTAACAGCTACGAGAGGGTGTGTTTGATTGAACAGGACAGCTGGTACGTCTGGACAAATGTTCAAAAATAACATCTTTTTTGAAAATGCTGTCAAACGGATCTTTATTTCAGTCTTACCAATGATTCTGGAATGTAAATCTGGGCTAAAACGTTTTTAAACAAAACAGTTTTCTTGACCCTTAACTTTTATTAATCTAACCTTTTTTTTTTAAATAGTTCAACATTTTGAGAAAAATCCTTCGGCGTTCTTCCCAAGAGTTAATTAAAAGAGTACGAGCAAGGAAGCGATTAGTACGGCCAAGCATAAAGAAAGAAAGTTCACCCTAACACACATTGCACCTCTTTCGCTAAATTCGTTAAAGTTATATAATTGTATTTAACAGAACTGTAAGGAAGTTGGACAAGACCGCAGGAAGTTAGGCGACTAGCTTTAGCAGTTATATCACGCAACGCCCCCAAAAACGTCGAAATCAAAAATGTTAACAAATGAGACACAAGACAGGAACTTTTGGAGTGAGGCTAACTGTTTCCCCCTGCTTCTTCTTAACTTAAGCTAATAGCCTCTTGGATCTATAGCTGCAGATCTCAATGGCGAATCAATCATCTCACCTAACTCTCGGCACGATGGCGAATCCGAGCTTCCTAAATGTTTCTAAACTATTCTTGTACCCTAACTCCATTAGACTTGTTTTGGGATTTTTTTTCCCCCATTTTACCATCAGCAACAGAGAAACGCAGCCAAAAGCACACGTGATAACACAACATGATATTGCAGTATAAGAATTAAAAGACAAAAACACAATAGATTTAATAATAAAAACGTGTGAAAAGGAGTAAATTCTGACATCACAGCCAAAT